>JAGDQP010000561.1:49065-94975 GCA_022664845.1 Lepisma saccharinum | reverse complement strand
GTCGCCAGGGACAGTGTCGAAGGTGATGACGGCCTACACAACACACGGGAAAACCACATCGGGGAAGCGGAACAGTGGGCGGAAGAAAAGCATCAGTGACAGGGCACGCCGGGTATTAAAGCGCATTGTCACGCGGAACCGTCGTGCCACTGCGGCGCAAGTGACGGAGGAACTCAATCAGCACCTCCCCCAACCTGTTTCGACAATCACAGTCCGCCGCGAATCACATGACATGAACTTACGGGGTCGTGTTGCAGGGGCCAAACCTCTCATCAGGGGTCAGAACGCTTTAGCACGCCGCAAATGGTGCCGCGACCATGCAACTTGGACCGTTGACGACTGGAAACGTGTGGTATGGTCGGATGAGTCACCATTCACCCTATTCCAAACCACGGGCCGTGTTTATGTGTGGAGAACGCCCAAAGAAGCGTATGATCTGCAGTGTCTCCGCCCAACTGTGAAACATGGCGGCGGCACGGTGATGCTGTGGGCCGCAATATCCTGGTTTTCATTGGGTCCTGTGGTCACACTTCGCGGACGCATCACTGCCAACGATTATGTCGCAATTTTAGGAGACCACTTGCATCCTATGGTCCGGATGTTGTTCCCGGACAATGACGCCATATTCCAGGATGATAATGCACCCATTCACACAGCTGGAGTTGTTGCAGCGTGGTTTGAGGAACATCGGGATGAAGTTCAACACCTCCCCTGGCCCGCCCAATCCCCAGATCTCAACATAATTGAACATCTGTGGTCCATGTTGGAAACACGACTCCGGCGACGATTTCCACCTCCATCCTCTCTCACAGAACTGGCCGATGCCCTGCACGAGGAATGGTGTAATATTCCACTTGCTACCATTCACGACCTCTATGCCTCCATCCCACGTTCCATCAAGGCTTTTCTGAAGGCGAAAGGTGGCCCGACACCATATTAATCTGGTAAGTTGCACTTTCGTTCAGGTGTTTCCATTACTCTGATAAGCATCTGTATATATATGCAATTTTATGTGCTGTTAGGATATTGTGGACTCACCACTAGCTTCATTATTCATGCAGAATCATCTCGTGTCTCCCATTATAAGCAATTGATTTGGTTCTCTTGGTTCTCTTTGCGGTAACTATATACTTTATTTTCATTCCACGATGTTGTACACTTTTAGTTTTATTCTTCTGCTAATATTTGACTGTATTATTTTGGAATCTTACTAATTTAAGACTGGACTGCATGATGCATTTTTCATGTATAAACTCTTGTTTCTTTTTCAGGTTTTCAAACGTTAGATATCATCTTCGCGTAACACCAAGTGTTTAAACAACTGTGTTGTTTCTGTCCGGATTGATTGTATCTGATATGGGGTTACGAATATATTGTATGGTTTTAAATAAAGATGCAGTTACTTAGGGAGCCCTGGCTGATTTTCCATGGCAAAAGAAAGCCACAAGGTCAGATAGTGTAAGAAGCTCTACGTTAACCAATATAAAGGAGAATTTGTGGATGAATTGATATGCGAGAACACCAATATAATATAAAATGGATTGGGAAATTATATCAAATGCCCCGCCAAAGGATATACAAGGAAGACGTGCTAGACCATATCGCCAAATGGATGCCAGCTTGAAATCCGCCATCTTGTATTCAGCTGGATTTCATTTTAAAAAAGGAAGGTGGGAGTGTGATTCAACAAACTGATAGACGCATGTTTTCAGAATAACAATGGTGTGCTTAATTGTAACGCACACTGGACCTTAATATATAGGTCAATTCCGGTATCCAGTGTAACGCACATTGGACCATTCATCGATTTTGAGATTCATTGATTCCCTTGAAAGAGAGAAGCAGTAGTTTTCAACAGTGTTTATACAAGATGCAATGGGCCAATAAGCCATAAAGAAGACAAAAAAGGGTGTTTGAAAACATGAAGAAAAGGTTCAAGAATTTGTGCTTAGTGTACAATCAAGATACTAAAGATAGGCAGGAGTTTCTGCATGGCGTTGCTTATAATGAAATGCATACGAGCAAATGAATGTTCATTTTCATTTTTGGAAAATTTTAAAGTATGTTCTGATATACAACCTTCGGGCGTATTACTTCCCACAGAGCAATTTTGATTTGAATCAAAAGTGGATCAAGCTTATTTTAACAACTGGGATAACTTGATGTAAACTTTAACAAATTCAATGAAAAGGGTCAAATCAAGCAGTCTAATTTACAGGAATCAAGGTTGAAATTGCCTTAACGGGACAGCAAAGCAAAACATAATGTACTTCTTAAAGAAGGAAAACGTTGTCCTGAGTGGGAACATTAGTGCAACATTCAAATTGTGTTACCTGCTTGTGTTGAATATAACGTCAATACTGGTGCGAACTTGCACCACATTTGAAGTGAAAGATTACTCACATCTCGGAGACTAAACATAAAAAGTCCTGTGATATTTACCTGTACAGAGTATTTTATATTTGGCAGACATTGCATGATACTGGAAGGTGATATAATCAATATAAAGGTTAACATCATTAGTTTCAGGTGAGTTTAAAATAAGTGCAATGGTATGCGCAAGTAACCAAAATATAATTCTCTTTTTTGCCTTTGGGAATACCCGAAAGGCTGGAAAATATACAAGCTCCTCATCTGAATAATTTACTGAGGCTGCGCGCGTAAGGCGCTAAATAATGTTCTTACACTGTACCCATATCGGGTTGATTGTTCGACAATTGCTGATGCGATGGCCTAGTGTATCAGGTTTGTTACATAGTTGACAGGAAGGAGTTGCAGTAATACCTAGTTGATGTAATCTATTATTAACAGGATGTATTTGATGTAATACCTGATATTGGCTATCAAATATCTTGTAGTCTGTTTTGAGTTCCATGAGAGAGGGCCATATTTCATTCCAACAGATAGTGGGAAAGTACCTCTCAATGGCTGGGAGAAACTCAGGTCCAGTATCGTGTAAATAATGATAATATTGTTTGACGGTCCAGGTATCAAGCGGCAAATTGGCACGAAATAAATACACAATTTGTATGTAAGTGTCTATAAAATAGGGTAAAATACCCTGCCATCTCTGAATAAAAAGAGGTAATTGGTCATCAATTCGCCGGAATATTTCTTCTAGCATTTGAGCGGAAAAAGTTTCCGGAAATTGGATGAAAGTTTGCATCGTACGATGAAGTAGCAAGGCCTTCCCTTGTAACTGCAAATTTTTAAGGCCTAAACGACCCTTATCGAGTGCCAAGTAACAGGTATTGCGGTGCACTCTCAAAACTTTGGAACGCCATATAAAGCGTCCAATTTACATGGCAATGCTCGCAAATATTTTAGGAGGCAACGGAAACAACTGCAAAAAGTGATTTGCCTTGCTCAATATGTAGGTATTAATAAATTGGACGCGATCTAAGCCGGTTGTGAAGCATTGCTTATAGATTTGCAGAGAGGCAGTGATACTGCGAAGTAACTGCTTCGCATTGAGATTTATGGTGTGCGAGATATTATCTGTCCACCATATTCCAAGAAATTTAAGGGTAGAGACCGTTGCTCCATGTTGGGTCCACACATCAGTACCGGTCGTCTGAAAAGGTAAGATTTTTGTTTTAGCTTGATTGAGTTGAATATTTGACACTTCACAGAAGTGCTTCAAACCGTCATGGATGACCTGGAATTCTGCCAGCGACCGAGAGATCCAAATCGCATCATCGATATAAACCATGGCCTTTAGTATGGTGTTCCTAAATAAAATACCTTGTAATTGATGTGTGATGAATCTCGTTAAAGGCGCCATAGCTAACGTGTATAGATAAGTAGCAATGGGACTGCCTTGATTTAAGCCACGATCCATGCGAAATGCAGGTAAAACACGGTGATTAATTTTCAAAGTTATGGTACGGGCCTCGTATATATTTGTCATCATGGTAAGAAATTTCTCACGAAAATTGAATTGACGTAAAGTAGCCATCAAAAAGTGCAAATTCAGGGAGGAGAACGCATCTGCAAAATCAGTTGAGATGACAGCAAAATCAGGGATGATGGAGTGTTGGTGAGCTTGGGTTAGGCCTCGAAGGGATGCAAGCAGGACTTGCATGGGTGTGGTGTTCGTAAAACCACCCTGACAGTCCTCTGTTAATACTGACATCAATGGTTTCAGGCGATCAGTAAATAAGCGCAAAAGAATTTTATAGTCCGTATATAACAGGGAGAGCATGCGATACCTAGTATTATGGTGTCCTGTTTTCTGTCCTACTTTAGTAATCAATATACCATAAGAGTGAGCCACAGCTATAACCATTTTTCTATTATCTAAATACACACTAAACTGCTGAAGTAAAAAAGGAACTAAGGAGCCACTAAACGTTTTGTAAAAGCGTAGGCCAGTACCATCAGGTTATTCATATTTGCAATAGCAGAAAGAATTTCGGCTTCTGTAATCGGGTCACTTAAAGTACTCTGTTGATCAAGAGTAAGCTGTTTTAAATCTTCTTTAGAAAGGAAAGATGCAGGGTCCTGACTCGGTTGTTGTGTATAGAAAAGCAAATAATGTTGGCGAATTGCATCATAGACTTGCCCCCTTCATGAATACCTTTAGCATCAGTGAAACTATTAATAATTTTGCATCGAGCTCTTTTGCGTTCACTAATTATGGCGGGATAGACTGCCGGTTCGTGTATACCTAATTGAGTCAATTTGGAGCACACTTGGACGCCCTGTATGTGTCTCATGTGACATAAACGTATTTGACTCTGTAATTGTTTTACCTTAGTTAACCATTTTGCATCAGTATGAGCTAATTGATTATAAGATTGCAAGTTGACATATGCACTCCGTAATTGTTCTTTGTCATACTGAGCTCGCTCTTTTGAAAAGTAAATAGTTTCAAATCTGACACTTTTTAAATGGACACCACCAGAGTTGCAGATTACTTCGTTTGAGATTATGTTTATTATGCTGCACCCATAAGGTCAGAATGAGTTGTTTGTAGGCATTAAGTTCACAGATCTGGTTGTTCAAATTCCACGTGAAACTGGGAGAAAAATGAGTTTTTATAGTGGTGTTCACTGTAGATTTGAGCAAAGCAGGATTGGAGAAGGGCATCCTGTGTATGGCTATTGCTTTTAGTTTATTGGAAAAATGAGAGGAGTAATAGATGACATCCAGCCGCGACCATCCCGTGGAGTAAAAATAAGTCGCCCCGATGTCTCTGGGGAACAAAGCTTCCCAACTATCGATTACGTTGAATTCCTGGTAGAGTTTTTGTAATGCCAGACTAATATTGAGTCCGGTAGAACTATCTTTGCTCTGACGAGTAGTATTCCAATCACCCCTAATAATCAGGGGATAGGTGTGATATTTGTGCAGATCTAATGCTACCACAGTTTCTAAAAACTCTTCACGTTTACACTTATTGCTTGTTCCACTGGGTAAATACACACTGATTACTACGATTTGCTGTTGCAGCAGGAGGGAAATTAATCTGCCTGATTCGTGCATAAAAAGAGTAGTAAACTGTAAGTCACCGCGGATGAATACTGAAATTCCAGTTTTAGTTTGTAAATGATAATTGTGGATCGCTTCATAATTGGATATGTCCACATAGGGAGAACGGTTTCCTGCACTGTAAATATATGAGCATGCGATTGTTGCACAAACTGTTTAAGCAAGGATATTTTCGTGTCCGATTCTGCATGGACAACGTTAAATGTCGCCAGTTGGAGCGTAGTCATGCTATAAAGGATTAGGCACCAAAAATACGTTGAAATAGTCATGATGAAAAGTCGTTGAAGCGCACTTGTACACTATAGGTCGGTGGTTACAACTAAGTAGTACGTACCTGGAGATCCCGTCAATCACTTTGACAAACAGTGGATACCTGTGCCGATCCTGCCCCCGCTACCTGAGAACGGGTGCTCCGGGTATGACTGGAGCGGGAAGTTTTTGCTCGTTTAGCGCCTCGGTGGTCGTTTGTTTGGTGACTTTTTTGTTTTTAGCTTTAGAGTTGGAGGGTGCCGAAGCAAATACCACTTGGGACAACACTTCACTGCTAGCACTGTCCGTATCGGAATTAGGTTGTTGTACGCAGTCGAGATCATTGATCGTATCCGCAGCAACGACTGGGACAGGAGACAAGGTTACCTTGTCAGAACGTGTACACGGAGCTTGGGACAAAACACTATTGCCTTGCACACTGCCGTCACAAACTTCACCACTGCTAGTGGGTTGAGAACAAAGTTAAACCAATTCCACACAAACGTCTGTTACACTATTTGGTGCGGGTTCTACAGAGGTGAGAGAATCAGCTGATTGAAGAACTTGCCCCAGGCCACGATCCCGAGCGTCACTGACCTCGACACTATCACCTGCTTCTAACACAGTACAAGAAATTTCTTCCTCAGCTGTTGTAGGAACGGGGTTGCGAGTAGTAATGGGATTATCAATATTCAGGTGTTGCTCACCTGCACTTTAAGTCGGAAATTCAGTGCCCTGAAATAAGGGAATGACAGAAGTGGGTAGAGATGTCTTATCAGAAGCTCGAGATGTAGGAACAGATGTAGGAGCCCTAATGCTGTCACGCTCCAAGTCACCTTGCACTCGAAGTTGAAATTTGAAGTTGGATATAGAAAAGTACGTGGGTAGTTTTCTAGAAAGTTTTGAAAAGGTTACTAAGCACTTCCCAGAATAAGCAGGAAAGGCATAAAGACTATGTTTGGGAAAATATATACGCTGAATATTCACAACGTTACCAAAGTCACTAAAGTATTGCCTGATGTACGAGTCTTCAACATCAAGGGGGACGACCCAAATGGCAGCAATTATGTAATCAGGGAGCACTTCACTCACAGGGATTGTCAGATTCATAGGTTAATTTACCATCACACTTTGTTAACGTACGTTGCAGAATTGAATGATTCTGTATCTTGATAAAGGTTTTTTTTTTTAATAAAAATCCTCCTCAAGACTTACCACTTCATGCGTCAATAGACCTAAGTCACGGGCAATGGCGTCATGTAGCGTAGGTAAATGTAATTTTCCTTTTATATCATGTAAGTCCAATTGAATGGTGTTAATTCTTTGAATTGTTGTAACAGGTTGAGCCATAATATTCACTTAATATCTTAATAATCAAAAGTAGGTTTTTCACTGAACACACGTGGAGCACAGACTCTGTTTGACGCCAACCACAGGAGCTCGACTCAAACACGTCCTCACAGTAGCTCGCCAAGCGAGCTTATATGATGCTCTAGCCACTTAGCTACAAAGGTAGTTGGTATTTCTGGCTTTCCGATAGCTAGGGTTTTACTGCGGAGGAGGTTAATCATTAACACGTTTTTGATTTTACTACGAGGAATGCCTGGTGAAAAAAGGATAGATACGTCTGCTACAGTGTAAAGATTTATACCTAACTTAATTTATCTTTCCGCCAATACAATGCTTGCCGTTCTCGGTCCATCAATGAACTGTTTACTGTTCACAGTATAAAGGCAATATAAACACTCAAAATGGCGGGGCGTTCAGTGACAAGCAAGTAACGTTACTCCTGTTACTGGATTATAGAATATCCAACTAAGGGTTAAACTTCATCCACAAAAGTACGTAACCTCAAAATTTCCTGTTTAGCTTACACTTCGATTAGAAAATGGCCGAGTTTTAAGCGTACAATAAGTTGAACGTTCACGGACAAATCACTTTGGCCAGTTTCAACCCATTTTCAGTTAACGTTAAGCTATTACAAAGAAAATGTTTAACTTTAAAATGAAATTAATTTTGCCAATCTTTCCACTAAAAGGCTTACACTATATCCACGTTTAAGAGTAAATACAACAAAACGCTAATTTTCGACTTTTATTTCTCCATAAAGTGGAATAACTTTCATCCATTTCGTGTTTCCACTTTTTACAGTGTAGGCGCCAGACCACGGAAGTTATAAGGTATAGATGCCTATTGTAAAATGCTGGGAGTTGGCGTAGAATAGCTTTACTACCAAACAGTGCTGTCGCGTGATAGGAATTCGACGTGTTGAGACCACTGCAGACATACAAAGAAACAAAATTCAAATAAGTTTCAAAGTAGATAAGCTTCCTCGCATAACTGCGTGCTCTAATAAACTTGAATTAGGTTATAGTTATATCAACAAGCCACTTATCTTGTTCCAACAAGTTTATTTCATGCTTAGTCCTTAGTCCTTAGTACAGATGGTTCTCTGTGATCATAGTGCTAATAGCACACGCTTTGCCGCTCGGTAGGAACACCATTTAGGCAATACACAAGTGGTTTCTTTTAATGTAGGTCAAAATAAGGATAATGAAATGTTTTCTAAGTCAAAAAACGGGATAACGAATGTTTTATAATGTGAGTCAAAGTAGGGTAAGGGTCATCAAAGCCAGGAAAAATACCTCAAATCCGGACAGACTTCAGTAGGGTTATGTGCGGTTGTAAAAAGGGGAAAGAAAATGGAAGGAAATTTGTGTATATAGGAAAGAAATGTGTAGATGAAAAAAAGGTATAGTGAAAAGGTACAGCATTGGTTTTATGTCATGCGTAAATGGGTGTGTACGTGTCTTAATGTAAGGTGTATGTCAAAAGATTCCTTCGTTTCACTTCTCCCAGACTACACACACTTTCACCAGCTCCAAGCACGGTTGTTATTTCTGCGGCGATTCAAACCAAACTCTTTGTTTTATTCTTGTTTAGAGCGTTCAAGATAATATCAGGTTTGACAAGCTCAGACTAAGCGACTGAAACCTTGTTGCAAGCTGGAATACTATCTGGGTTCAAGTAGATGTTTGACAATAACAATTTGGAATGTTGGATATGATGCTTTGCTTGTAAATAATATACAAACATATTAGGAGACAATTTTATCCATGTTTATATATATATATATATATATATATATATATATATTCAGCAGGGCTGTCAATATGTTCTTTTACTGGTTTGAATTTGAATTTGAATTTTATGTATGTCCTTTAGGCATCTAAGGCTCAGGCCAGGATATGGGGGTAAAGGATTCGGGAAGGTGTCGTACAGGGTCTATGTTGAAGGTGCTATCCTGGTATTTGCCTGGTGTGACTGAGGAAATCCCCTGGAAAAACTTCAGTCAGGATGGTCGGTCGCTGGCATCGAACTCAGGATCTCCCGAATGCTACGCCAACGTTCTACCAGTGAGCTACGGCGGCTCGGTGCTATTTAACTGTGTTTGTTTCCGCGCGAAGAGATCGTTAATATAACCAGTTTGGCAATTCTTCTATTCTGTGACAAAATTACTTACTTGCTCATAATTTGACGACAAAATTACTTCTAAACTCATATCTTGCTGGCAAAACTACCTAAGTTCTCCCACTCATATTTCTCTGCTAAAAATGGTGCCAAATACTCTACCTCATGTGTGTAAAGAAGTAATATATATAAATTATATATATATATATATATATATATATATATATATATATATATATATATAATCTTTATTTGGAGGTGCACTTGTTATCATTGAAATTAGAAGATCCAAGGGGGCGGCAAATTTTGTTCTTGCACGAGGCACCATTTTGCTTAGGATCGGCGCTAGGTGAAACATTTTTTGTTTGGAGAAGCGTTTAAATAATTCAAACTTACCTTATAAGATTTTGGTATTTGATAAAACACTCCTTTCTCCGCTGTTGCTGTCGTAATAGATTCGTGTATTCTGTAGAAGAGGTGCTCAATTTCCTTCTGTTTATTTCTTGGTGGTGTTGGCGATTCACAAACTCCCACGCGAGGTATGGCTGGCTCTGTTGTCTGAAATTAATAGAGTGACGAAACTTAATACAGAAGGATTATTTGAGAAGCACAAAACGGAATTAACAGTGTTTGTCTTAAGAAGGTGACAAAACAACGATACCACTATGTCAGGGCTGTCACCTTTCTGTTTAAAGGGGCAGGCTCTGTACTAGGGATGCCCAAACGGATCGGGATATCGGATATCCCGATCTTTGGATTCTGACCTGTGTTTCGGATATCCGGACCTGGCCATCCCTACTCTGTACTGGGGGTCTGAGCTGAGGTTATCAGTACAGAGGTCCGGGGGTACTTCCGCGAAAAAAAAAAATAAGCTTTAAAACTGATTTTTATGGCATCCTGGCCTTCTTCTGAAGTTAAAAATTATGACCGATTTAACTAAAATTAACTATAATTTTCTGATTAATTATTGAACAACGAATTTCTAGTCATTTTTTTTTCTAAATCCCTCGATCTCGTCAATAAGAAAGGTGTTTTCGGGAATGATCTTAGGGAATTTTTATTATTTAAACCATAAAAGCTGGCGTTTTACGTAAGCTTATTGACAAGATGTAAGATGCAGTTGTTACGGACTACATAGCAAATTCGTTGGATGAAGGCAAACAAGTTGATGTGATTTATATTGACTTTGAGAAAGCATTTGACAGAGTTAATCACAGTATATTACTGGAAAAATTAAATTACTATGACTTCTCACCCACTGTGATTAGGCTCCTCTATTCGTACTTAAGAAATCGCAAGCAATCAGTTGTCTATAAGGAATACAAATCATATGAATATTCTGCCCTCTCAGGAGTTCCTCAAGGTTCAAACCTAGGACCTTTATTATTCCTCTTGTTTGTTAATGGCCTTCCTGATTATGTGCCTGATAATGAAAAATTAATATTTGCAGATGACTTCAAAACATATACAAAAGTCAACTCTATCGGAGACTGCATAAGACTTCAGCAAAGCTTAGACAATATTGCAAACTGGTGTGCTATTAATCAACTTGAAGTCAACATAAGCAAATGTAAAGTATTATCATTTAATAGAAATAAAATCACTCATCAATTTGATTATTCCATTAATAAAATTGTACTAAACAGACCTACTGTAGTTAAGGATCTTCGTGTCAGTTTTGACTCGAAATTGACTTTTAACATACACGTTACAAATATAACAAATGAAGTCTTGAAGTTACTAGGATTAGTAATTAGGACGGGAAGAGAGTTCAACAATATATCAACATTGCAAAAAATTTGCTATGCTTATGTTCGCTTCAAGGTAGAATATGCTTCTTCTATTTGGAATCCATATCAAATTGAAATATTGCCAACAATTAGAGAAAATCCAATCAAAATTTCGTAAATTCCTGACTTTTAAAGAAACCTGAATCTACCCTGCTTATGATAGTTACAATGCAGTCATTAAGAACTTTAATATTCAGAGCTTAGAACAAAGGCGCAACATTGCTGATCTGTTATTTCTTCAAAAAATTGTTCAAAATAAGTTAGATTGTATGGATTTAGTTTCGACATTACAGTTTCGTGTCCCATCATCTAAAACTCGCGTTAATAATACTGGTCTCTTCCACTGTAAAAAGGCAAGAACCAATATCTTGATGAGGTCACCAATCTGGAGAATTTGTACTATATATAACAAATTCTGTACAGTTCACAATGATCTGGACGTACGCTTTATGTCGCCTAAAGAATTTAGAGATGCCATTGTCAATAAACTCTGTACAACTACTTTGTAAAGCTCAACACTCAGGCCATCGCCTGTTGTGTTGTCACTAAATAAATAAATAAAAGATGTGAAATTAATTTTGAATTCATCATACAATTAACTTACCCTAAAGTATTTCTTATATGAAGGGTGTTGGGAGAAAATAAGGAAGTCACAAAACAGGTTTCAATTCCATAATCGCTTAATATTTAAATAGCTTACGAAATATGTAATATTATCTACTGTGGTCATTTATGAGTTTTAATGTTTCTTTTTTCACAGTTCTGTAGTTCCAATTTTCCCCAATAGAATGAGCTACACAGCACAAAATCGCTAGAAATGGATATTCCCTGTTTTCTCACGACACCCTACATATAAGAAAGACTTTCGGGTAAGATACATATATAAACATAAGAAACAAGATAGAAACATACAGAGGTAAGTAACACTCACAAATAAAATGTCTCCCGACAGCTCTACATCTATATGGACGCCATTTTGTACTGAATTTTCCGTATCTACGAACTAAGAAACATTCACAGCGTTGAAGGAACCAGTTTGGAAAATACTGATGTATCATCATGCGTTAATACTCAAGAAGTATAAAAAAAAGAAAAAATAGAAAAAAATAAATCATATTTGTATGTCTCAAAAATAATATAATCTGCGTGGCAACATGCCAAAAATCGGGACGGATGGCAACCCTGCCCTATCCTGAATTTTTGTAATAAATTGTAAGGGCTGATTTTCATGAATGCTTCCGTTGCTTGCGATTAGGGTGAATAGCCAATTAAAACACGTGTTTTAAGGCCCCCTCTTCTTACGTGTAACACGGATTTCAATTGGCTCTTCACCCAAATCGCAAGCAACGCAAGCGTTCATGAAAATCTGTCCTAAGCACTGCTTTTCTTGAAAGCGTGCATTGCTTGCTTCGCTTGCGATTTGGATGAGTAGCGAATTGAAACAACTGCTACACGTAGAAATCGCAATAAAAACATGTGTTTCAATTGGTTACTCATCCAAATCGCAAGCAAAACAAGTAAGGCACGCTTGCAAGAAAAGCAGGTTTAATGCATTAGCATTAGCCATGTCAGTGTATTTGAATTACTTAAGTGGAAGAGTAAGGTAGGATCTTCTCGGAAAGTTTTGGGAATGAACCAGGTATATTTCGCACAGAATTTAATTAGCCAGAACAAGATATGTGTTGTAGTATTTATTAGTGCTTATCAATTACTTATAGTCTCGCCTTTCATTCTGATCTTTTTACCATAAATATTATGTTTAATCCACCCACTCACCCAACTTTTGATTACGTATGATATAATGACGGAATTGTATTCATAATGTTTAAGCAGTTGCATAGTCCCCGTAGGTTAGCGGTTACGGTCGCGGCTCTCGGATCGGCACTGCGGAGACACACAGGTCTGTGATAAATCCTAAACATTTCTCATTCCCTTCCTTCCCCGGAATAATACTCATCAAGGGATGTCATTTTCAGACATTGACATACTTAAGCCGTAGACGCGAATAGAAGCTATAAATTAAAATTTAGTCAATTTCGTTTAAGAAATAGACTTTTGAGCAGCTTTCTAGTGAAATTGTTCAAAAATACTTTAGCTTTATTTACATAAAGAAAAACCAGTATATTTTCCCCTTTCACAGTGAAAATGCACGGTTGGAAAAGTTTTCAATAAAAATAACAAATATTTACCTGAGCCTTGGTCTGATCGATGAATGAAGACGATATAAAAATGGTTGCCAATATCCAAAAATATGTTGAGGTCTTCATTGTTGCGTCCGCTTCTTAAATTTGACTACAAAATAGAGCAACATCAAGAATTTTGTTAACATTCTGGTTCGTGGAAAACAAATCTTCCTTAAAATAGATAAGAAATGTTAAAAGTAAATACGAAAAAAAATGATTCGGTGCAGGTATGAAAAACCAGCAATCGGAGTTGCCGGGTTCGAAGCCTGAGATCGTCGAAATTGACTCAGATTTTCTGTCGTTTTCCTAATATCGCTCCGGAGAAACTTGGAATGGTATCTTGATATAGGATCAAAGCAGCTAATTCCCTTTTCTTTTCACGAATAGATTAATAAAAGCAAAGCTTTATCTATATCTTAAGTTAATAATACCTTAGGGTCGAATATCAGAAGCTCACGAAGATTCCGGAAAGGTTTTCTGTTTAGGGAGGTGTACAGTCATAATTGAACGGGTGTTACTAGAGTTTCTATTTAGTTTAAAGGTACAAATTTTAAAGTTAGGCTCTGTGCTCGAGAGCTGTTAGTCTGGCAGAATCCGTGAAAACTCAAAAACAGCGATCCGAGTTGTACTGATTTTTTTGTTTGAGTTCATCTTTTACATGTCACGGAAATATGTATGACACAAAATATTAGTAATAATATTAACATACATTATTTTTCGTGTTATATAGGCCTATAAAGATTAATTCAAACTACCGACCTGTCGTAGTGGTGTTGGTACAGCGTCGGCTTTGTATTCGCAAGATCCTGGGCTCGATACCAATGACCGACTAAGGTTTTCTCCCAATCACACTGGGGCTAATGCCGGGATGATACCTTCAACTTAGATTGTGGGCGACTCCTTCCCGCATCCATTTCTTTACCCTATCCCGGCCTAAGTCATAAATGCCTAATAGTTATAAGTAAATTTTTAAAAAAATGCTTTCTCCTTACTAACAATAAATAACACCTCGTCTTAGAAATTTCCGCTTCTAAATTTCACCCTCTAATTACTAAGTTCACTAAAGAAGTGCAGTGACAAAATTAAGTATAAAAGAAAGTTGATACAAGTTGGCAATATTGATATGAATATCTTTTCATTTGTCTCTCCATAGCAATGTAATTTAGCCATTTCTGATTAAGTAATATTCTGCTGAAAAAAATATTTTTCGTTTGAAGACTTTTTTTTTTTTACAAAAATGGGATAAAATGTAGTGAGATTTGGCAATAATGAACACATTTTTACATGACCATTCTTTAGAAACAGTAATTACTAATTTCAGTTTGTTGTAGGTATTTGTTAGTTACTTCAAAATACAGTGGAACCTCGATATATCGAACCTCAAGGGGAACGAGAAAACTTCGATTTATCGATGATTTCGATATACCAAGGTTCGATTTATCAAGGTGAATTGTGAGTGACTGCGATGTATAGAGGTTTCTCATACGGGCACTTTTCTGTTAAACTGGACTCGGACAACGGTGTTTCATGCGATAACAACTGAAAACAGTGGTGGGGGTTACAGATTGCAACATGAACGACTCTCGTTCAAAGAACGAACTGAGTTTCGTCTAAATACAGTACAGTACTATATATTTTATCAAAACAACTTCGATATATAGAGGTTTTCAATTCAAAACTTCAATATATAGAGGTGCGGTGCCACGTTAAGCAAGTATGAAAATTCGAAATATCGAGGTCTTCCTGACCAGTCCTCCGATATATAGAGGTAAAAATATACATGGGAGTAATAGCAGGTTCAAGGGTAATGGAAGAACTTCGATTTATCAAGGAATTCGATTATCGAGGTTCCACTGTAATTAGAAGTTATGTCTAACTTAGCAAGGTTACAGAAACAGGTAACACTCAAACGTTCACGTATACACCAGAATTAGTCAGAAATGCGTACTGTTTTGCATGAAAACAAGTGACTCTCTTTAAGCGCAGAGTCATAACTACAATATTACGCAGGTGACACGCCTCCGGATGGAGGCTAAAAGGTCTCGAACCCCTCTTCCACCTTCGTCCATCGTATTAAATTGTCTGTTCCTGATGAAATACAATACAGACAGCCAAAAGTGTAAATTCGGAGGTGCAAAGTTCGGTCCATGGGTGTGCTAACAATTGAATCCGTTGCAACTGTCGGGGCTTTTGCCGACAACCCTGGACAGCTGATTTGATGCGCTAACTAATTGCAGGCCTGCCAAGTGTCAGCATTTTACGGCTGACATTAGCGTTTTTTGACGTTAGTCAGCATGTCAGCACCCGGTATAGGGAGTCCTGGGTAAAGTGGTCACCTTAAGGTTTGTTTGGCTATATCTCGTACAATGTTTTTGTTTTCTGGGTTAGGATTTTGTTGGCATCTTGAGTGGATATTATCATCTCTTTTATGTGATATTGGAGGCCAAACAACATTTTATGTTTTCCAAATTATAGTTTTTGTAACTAGATACAAAATGATCACTTTACCCCGGGTCCATGGGTAAAGCGGTCCCATAACCAAAAGCCATTATATCTCTGGAGTTATATCAATTATACTATAAAGTTACTGATTACAATGAGCATAATATTACTGCAGTAGCCGAACACATTGCAAAAATGCTAATCACATCTGCCCAAATGATTATACAAAAAATGGAAAATAAATAAACAAGTGTTCGTAATGTTTTATCAATGCTGCTGTAACTTTGAAATTTTCGAAAGCATCTATTGCACAGACAAATAAATAAAACCGCCCATTTAGCGCGGTTACACACAAAACTCACATATGAACGCCTCACAATCAACGTCCTCAAGTCCTGCATATGTGTCATGAGTCCATTTCAGAGGGGGACCGTTTTGCCCCATTTACACTTTTTGTAACAAAACTCTGCAGAACAGCATGCTGCTATTTGTCACTCTCATGATTGCTACACATATCTGATGTTCGATCCCTTACCGTGAAAATAAAAATAGTTTTAATCATGCATCAGCTATGCTATTCGAGTATGTAGTATAGGGCTTGCCTTAGATCAAGATCCTTCAGAATGAAATTTTCTGAAATATCTCAGCCGCTGTAATCGTCCAACAACTGCTACAACACAACTGTCTGCTGTTGGGAATCTTACTACGGTTTACTATAGCCAAGCGATCAACACTAGTTTGGAAGATACAGTATAGGGTCTGCTTTACCCCAGGAAACCGCTTTAGATGGGTCTCCCCTACATATGTCAGTTGTTTTGTCAATATTTTTAGATTAATGCACTTTTCATCCTGACTGAGGTTTTCCAAGGGCTTTCCTCAGTCCCACCAGGCAAATGCCGAGATGGCATCTTTAACTTAGGTCCCGTCCGACACCTTCCCGAATCCTTTCCCCTTACCTATCCCGGCCTAAGCCTTATGGTACGTCTACATTAGGCCTTGTTGATCAAGATGTTTGTGCGCGCAAGGATTATCTAAAGACCGTGACATTCTTCAATAAATTAATTTGCTTAACAAGTAACGATGCGTATGTATTCTCCTTGTCTTCAAACTTCCTAACAAGAACGAAATTGTTTATTTTGGTTTACTGCACGAAACTGTGCACTGACTTTGTAAATTTTTTTGCATGACGTTTATAAATTGTCACGGTCTTTAGATAATCCTCGCGCGCACAAACATGTTGATCAACAAGGCCTAATGTAGACTTACCATTAGATGCGTAAAGGCCATAAATAACATTAAAAACAAATGCACTTTTATCTTCCTCATCAAAGTTTTATGTCAAGTTCTCGTTTTAAATAACAGAAATTTTGAGTTGAAATTGGTTGAGTAGTGAATATTTTTCTAGTAGTTTCAAAAATGTATTGAAGTTCAGCAGTAGTGACATGATTTTTTTTTCAATGAAGAGTTTATGCAATTCAAATGTAAACTAACGCAAACTTGCAGTAACGCTGAAATCGTTTGCATGTCGTGCCTGGATCTGTGATTTCCTCCTTTTCAACACTTCTAATCTCACCGGTTATAGCAGTAATACTAAATCCCTTTTAACAGTAATGTCGTAATAACAATTTTACATCACGTGTGTTAAACATCTTCCCCTTCATCTGACAACAGTTGCCAAAACGAAAGAGACAAATGTTATATGAGAACGATGTCACTATCATGTATTTTCTTGTGTTCATCGCTCAGAGATCACATTGCGAATCCAATTTAACCTTTAAATACGGCATGAACTTACGACTTATCACTATAATGCAAGTTTAATTCCATTGATATTAAAGTTATACGCAATTTTATTATAACTCCATTTATGTCTACGAGCCATTTTGTTACCTGTCCAATAGTTTTAACATTTAACCTGATGTGGTCCACGAATCCGGAAAGATTGCGATCACATGTAATTGACAATGAGTACAGAGATCTAAAGCCAGCCTGGAGAAATATTATTTAAGTGGCCCAAGAAAAAGAAAGAGTAAGCGCTGGTTTTCATGAAAGCTTGTTTTGCTTGCGATTTGGGTGAGTAGCCAATTGAAACACGGGTTTTATTGCGTGTTTTATTGTAAGGTAAGTGTGACACATGTTTCAATTGACTATTCACCCAAACCTCGCGCAAAGCAAGCAACGCAAGCTTTCATGTACATCAGCCCTAAGACCGGTTTTACATACACGCGCTTTGCTTGCGATTTGGCTAAGTAACCAAGAGAAACACGTTTAAGTATTTATATTGGCTACTCATAGAAATTGTAAGCAAATCACGTGGCTAGCGCGTTCATGAAAAGCCGGCCGAATTGGAAGCTACAAAAATAAAAGGAAAGAAGACGTTAAGATAAAAGCTATTCCGTGATAACAAAATCATCCAACCCGAGATCGTTTGAGTGATTCGAACAACACGACATTTTAACTACACGTAAGATGGAGGGTGTTCTTCTTCTTGGTTTATCATTAAAATAAAAAGTATATACTAAACATTATATTTTTAACCAGTAACCTTTGTATCGCGAATAAAATTAATTATATATAAACATGATCACGTGAGTACCGAACAGAGATTTCCCTGTGAGAACTCTTCCGTCAAGCCTGCAGCAAGCAGATGCATATTAATGCTCTTTATCTAGATGCAACTTTCTGACCCTGAAGTCTTGTGACTCATTTTTCCTCAAATGTTACATATAGCATTCACAGGAAAGTCAGTTTGGTGTACATATTATAAAGATGAAGATTCGAATAATTAGTAGTATCCTTTGCATAATGATTAAAGTCGGTGTGATGTCTGTGATAAATTGCTTAATTAGTGAATATTGTAATTTGCGTTTGAGCAACCATTGACCTCTATTTGAAAGTTATACTGGAATCAGTGGCGTAGGTAAGGGAGGGGGATACGGGGGATATATCCCCCCTTGACTCCAACTTTATGAACTTGGAAGGAGAGTATTTCAACAAGAAAAGAATGAAGTTATGTTTGGAAACACATAATTGTTAGTTAAAATATAAAATTAATTGTAAGGGTGGCAACAGCACTATAGCTTACTACCGTCCCGATATAATTGTAAGTTTATTCATGAACAGACAACTGTCCTATTGTACATTCTGCGTTGTAGTTTCACATTTAGATAGATGTGGTAAATAACCATTTGGAAAAACAATTTTAGCGCCGGTAAACAAAAAGAAAAAAGACGATTTCTAGACTAATGAAGAATGTAGTAATTCATGTACTGATAGTCCCAACGAGGGTAGAACGAAAAAATTGAGGCAGTTACTTTCTACGTGTAGAGAAATAACTTTAACAGACGTCGTCGTTACATTACATATGAATTATAAATTAAAATTACACATTGGAAAGGTTTCGGTTGTAAGATCTAATGTGATTTCTCAGATCATAAGGGAGAAGATAAAATTTTGGTTAACTTTATTTTCTATGGGCAATGTTAGTAACTTTTGACTTCGACCTGTCACGATTATACGAGGGGCAGCACTTGTTAAATTTCACAAACATCCATGGCCCAAGTAGAATTCGAACCCACAACTTTGGAGACGCTGGCCTAATGCCTTAGACCACACGACTACCTCGTTCGGCTATAAGGGGAGAGGAGTCTAACCGTTAAAATCAATTATTGAAATTTGCGAAGTTTCAGTTAAGGAATTGTTTGCCTGACTAATTGCAGCTGAATGAATTTCTGCATTCACGGAGGAAATTCTTAATATCACATAGATGGGAAAACTTTGTTGTTAACTACGTTAATGATGAGTATGATTTCTTAAAAAGCAGTATATGCAATGACTCAGTAACAATCTGGCATATCTTCCCCTAACGTGGTGTTGGCCGGAAATTTTTGAAGAAAGAATGTCGGGATTTAGCGAAAACGATCTGTCAAATTTGATATATATTGATGTGAATTCGAGATCCAATTTAATAAGAATATGATGGAAGTAGCAGTTTGCTGGGAAATTAATATATATATATATTGAAGACATACTGTAACAGTACCCTTCTGCGGTTGTGCAACACAATGTGGGAGTATTTAAGACCAATTATATTCGATTGATATTGAATTATTTAGGATTAATTGGGAACATATTTTATGTCCGCTTACCGAAAGCGCATTTTTGTGGGATTATGGAGTGCAAATGTTTCACCTATAGCATAAAAATTATGAAGTATGAGTAGACGGATATAAAAGTATAACACACAATCCATTATTTTACAGAATTAACCAATTTGTGTTCGAAGCATTTATCCATATTTCTTTATTGAACAACTTCACAAGCTCACATTGAAGGCATGTAATGAATTTAATGCATTTATAATTTATTCGTTATTTTATTCGATTAAATTAGTATTTTTGCTACGATTAACCGTTGTACATATTCTTACATAAGGAACACCTTCAGCTTCACTTAGTAGAAGCTGTGAATAATGCCAAAGATGCTGTTATAAAATTTGAAAGAGTTAAAGAAAATTATCTGAAGGAAAACAAAGCAAGTTGCAGTATATTTGAGTTTGGAAGAATGTATGAAAATATTTACAAACGTCCAGAAAGTGCAGTCTAATTACAGTATAAAACATGCCCTTTCGCGCATGTATCCCGAATATTTCTTAGGATTTTCACGGATTTGGGGGAGATTCAAAGATCTGGATATGAAATTAATATCAAATACAGCGTCTTTTAAAATTACACCGACAAACTTCAGAAGGTGATTCCTCACATCAAAACAAGACGAAAGTTCCTCCGACAAATTTTCGAAATGTGTTTATTTTCGAAGCTTAAGAGTCCCGAAAGCGTGGGAAAATGAAGTTCAGAGCTTCATATATCTAACAGCACAAAAAGTAGAGCTGATGTGGCATGGTCTCGTCAAAGACTAAATCTGCCCTATCGCAAAATGCATGTCAAAATTCCACAATGGGCACGCAAGGGATTCCCCAAAGAAATTAAAGGATTCCCAGAAATTCTCTAAAGTAAAGATGGGTCGAAATGAGCTTGAATCGGACGGTTTTCACCAGGAAACAATAATTCGTTTGCGCCAACTCGATATCTCAAGTAGATTCCATACATCGAACAGTTATTTTAAAATGCGCCATTGCGTAACAAGCAGGAGTAAGAATTGCATAATTTCATCGAACATTTTATTGATTTGCTATCAAAGGGATAGAATATCATTGTCCGATTGGATACTGAGGATTACGTATGCCGTCCTTACACGGGAAGCTCTGCGGCGGTAGGCCATCGGCTCGAAGGTCCCGGGTTCGAGTCCCGCCAGGGGCATGGTTGTGGATTTTAACAACTAAAGGCCTAAGTCTAACGAATCGTGACGGGCCTGAGTCTAAAGTTACTAGAGTGGCCCATATAAAAATAAAGTTTACCAAAGTTTTTACGGTAAGTCTTTTAACTCATGCTCATTTCAACCTACCTTTACTTCAGAAGTATTCCGGAATCCCCTACTTCCTTTGGCAATCCCTTGCGCGCCCATTGCGAAATTTTTAAATAGGAAAGGTTTAAAATCGTTGAGGGTACCACGCCGCATCAGCTCTACTGTTCGTGGTGTTAGAAATATGAAACTCTAAGAATCAGTTTGCCACGCTTTCGGCACGCTGTAGCTCCAAAACAATGCATATTTCGAAAATTTGACACACTAATTCCGAATTTTGAAAGCGAAACTAATAAAAGTGCAATAGAAGCATATCAGATTTCCAAGCTTTTTTATAGGTGCTTCAGATTGTACAACTTGCACCCACATCTACGCCAAAGATTATATCTTATACTCTGAAACGAATAATTACGTATATCTTTGAAAATTCAAACTTTCAAATCTGGCTGAACGGACTGGTAGTTTTACAAGAGAAAACTGTCATCAAAGTAAGCCTATATGCATTAGTAAATGTTGGTCGAGAAACTCTTCGTTCTTGACAAAATCCAACCTGATGTTTCAGATATGGCTAAATTTGTATTAGAATGATGGCTGAGCTATACAAACTATAAGGATATAATATATTCATGCATTTAATACTTTTCCGCACAGTACTGTAATTGTGCTGTACTAAAATTTTAGAAAAACAGCCCCAAAATATATTCTTTTAAAGAAATTTGTTGTGTTGTGTTGTATAACTGCCAAGGATATGCTTTTCTATATATCCCCTCCCTTGAGAAAATCCTATCTACGCTACTGACTGGAATGATCAAAGCTATTAAAAATTTAATGAATATATGAAGCCAGGGAGCGGAGATAACTCAACAGTTTATTACGCTTGTTATCACTGTGCGTCACGCTTTTTATATTTATTTTAATTCTTGCAAAAATAAAGCGTAAATATTTTTTACATCATGTATTACTATATGCACAGTCTGGTGAGATATCCTCGAGAATTAAGACATAAATAAAAAGAAACAGGCTGCATAACGATAACAAACGCAAAAAACTGATCCAACTGAAAATTTGGTTCATATTGGCTTAGACTGGAAGTGTACATACAATCCAGGTTGTGTTTGCTCTGGGGTCTATCTGTCAACACTAGTCGATCACTCCAGTATCGTTACGTATAACTCGATGGTTTTCAACACTGAAAACATCTGTTTGCTAAACCTTACTTGATTCATGATATGTTTTACCTTGTGAAGAGGTTTTCTTTCCAGAAAGACAATACAAATTATCGTGTTCAAATATTAACCCGAATGTCGCTTGCTTTGGCAAAGCAAAAAATTGTAAACCAAACTGAGTATAATAAATGCGTTCTTACCCCTAAGATATGGAGAAAGAGAGATCAATTCCTCTTCTGTGACGGAAGACAGTAAAATTTGTGCTTGATCAGAAAACTGAAAAGAGACTGTATGTTGAAACACTTTCGGAAACCTTATATATGTGACAAATTTACGTAATATGTTCATGTTCTCATTCAGATTTGATAATACAAAGGAAACTCAAAATCATATTAAAATTTATTTCATTAAAATTGATGACCCACGAAAAATATCCTTGAAAACGTAACTTTTTCCTTGTTTCTAAATCGTCTCATTTCTTCTATCATGATAACAACTTAAATACAAGAATTGTTTCCTTTATAAACAGAAACTGATAACAAAGAAAAAATGCAGTATGTCAAAAGTTCATACATAACCACCATAAATGATTCGTGGTTTTCCAGGAATACAAAAGTTATGATCGTGTGTGGAATATATCCTAATTCAGTAGGTTATCTCACAAAATAAAAAAAATTTAAATTACTAAGAAGTTAGTTTTCCTTTTTAGATATCCTTTCTTTCATGTAACATTCATCTTTCTTTAATGAAGAAATTACACTTGTACTGTTTTATGAGGGATTCTCAGTGTCTGACTCGATAAATCTTCGCTATGATAGATCCGGGTTCAGTTCTTGACAGATTTTCTGATATATATATACAGGGTAAGTCAAAATGATGTACCCGATTTCATAAATTTATTTTGTGAAATATAATGAACATATCTGAATGTAATACATGTGGTAAGAAGGGTAACTCTCAAAGTTTTTTTCAGTCACATCACAAGTGCTCTATGTGAGCACCTCGCGTAACACGACACACATCAAGCCGATCGTCTATCTCCTGCCAAACCTTGTGTAGTGTGTCAAGGTAAATCTCTGCAATGGCTGCTGTGATGCGGGTGCGAAGGTCACCCAATGTTGTTGGAAGTGGTGGTCCGTAAACACGATCCTTTATGAAACCCCACAAAAAGAAATCACACGGGGTCAGATCGGGGGAACGAGGTGGCCAACGAATGAGAACTCGATCCTCCTGAGATGCACGGCCTATCCAGCGCTGTGGCAATGCCTCATTGAGATGATCCCGAACGCTGCCATGGTAATGCGGAGGGGCACCATCCAATTGAAGAATGAAATCTGCACTATCCTCTTCGAGCTGTGGAAGGAGCCATTGTTGCAGCATATCAAGAAAAACATGTCCTGTCACAGTAGGTTCAAGGAAGAAAAAGGGCCCATAAATCTTTTCAGGGGAAATGGCACAAAACACATTCACCTTGGGTGAATCGCGTTGGTGTTCCACAACTGCGTGGGGATTATCAGTTCCCCAGATCCTTAAGTTGTGTCTATTCACATTCCCAGAAAGGTGAAACACCGCTTCATCACTGTAACGTAACCTTTCGGCGAACCCATCCTCTTCCATTAACGTGAGAAAATCAGCACAGAAAGACGCTCGAGCAGCATAATCAGTGTCTCTTAAGGCTTGTAGCAGTTGCAAGCGATAGGATTTCATTTGTAAACGTTTCCGCAGAATTCGCCATACAGTTTTCTGTGGCATTTCAAGTTCCCTCGCTGCCCGGTAGGTAGACTTCTGTGGACTCCACACAAAACTGGCGCGAACACGTTCCACTGTCTCTTCCTCAGCTGAAGGACGGCCAGTCGATTTTCGCTTACAGATGCAGCCCGTATCTCTGAATTTTTCATACCACGTACGAATGGTTTTTCCAGTAGGTGGGTCTCTGCCATACTTGGTACGGAAATGCCGTTGAACACTCATCACAGAGTTGTTTACATGGTAATCCAGCACACAGAACGATTTCTGCTCTCCAGTCAGCGCCATTTTCGTTAACTGCTTCCAGCGCCGCGTAGCGGTAGACAATGCAACCACGCGGGACATAAACTTTGAACTTTTGCCTTTCCTTGCGCGTAGCTCACGTTAAGATATGTTCATTATATTTCACAAAATAAATTTATGAAATCGGGTCCATCATTTTGACTTACCCTATATTGGCTAGGTTCGGTGCCAGCGTCTGGCTTCAACATATGCTGACTCGTTTGGGGGGAGGATGGTTGGATTATCTCCCTCTCTGCAAAAATCTTTTCTGGTACTGTTTACAGATATATACCTCTAACGTGGAATATGGACTATCCCAGAATACCGTATAATACATACCTTACTAATTCTTCCCCCTCTCTGGAAATTGCACAAATTGAACACTGGTGGAGGGGTAACAGTTATGACCCGTGGCCATTTAAATGAGCCTCGAAATCCAATCGACATGTTCTAAGGAACCACTAATCCAGCCATTTTCTTGAATGGTTTGGATGGCAGTTCGTACACAAAACCCAACCTTAAAACTTTTACGGTTAAAAATCGAAAGAAACCCTACAAAACTCTATTTACATCATCCCAATTTTGACTGTACACCCACCGAAACACAATTCTGGCAGAATCCCTAGAAAAGTACAACGAATAATTTTTGTTTGCCTTAAAAATATTCTTCAGATCTCAGTAGATCTTTTGTCAATGGCATAAGCTAATGCAAATCGAAATTTGTTTAGTAAAATTAATAATTGTTTTTAGTGAAAATAAAATTATTTAAATGGAGAAAGCTAAGCAAATGAAAAGGCCCTGTCTGGTTCAAAGTTGTCGTATTAAAGATGAATGAATTAATCGATAATGCTGAAGTAAAATTTGAATCCTCTGTACCTGTTAGCGTTAAGTCTTAAAATGGAGAATCCTACTTAAATCAAAAGGACCTGCCCCTTTCAGAATCACTGTAGTAAAAATGGTCAAAAAAAATCGATGTCACAAAGTCCTCATTTGTTTCAGGTGTTAAGCTGCGTTCAAAGAGAGAAACATTATTATTTTAGGTCTCTGGATAGCAAAGCTGTAGCGAAAGAGATATTTTATTCCCAGGCATGGTGTCCGTCCGTCGGTGTCCAGAAATTAAATCTTAGAAACTACAAGATGTAGAGATATGCGTGAGGTGCATGGAGGAATTAGAATAGAAGGAGACGCCCAGGCTGCCAAATTGTGAAGCTGAAAATGGCCGCCCGTAAATCTGGCAGTGCGGTCATCCGCCATCTTGCATTTGGAAGAAAACCACGAAATCCATATTGTTTTGTGTACACTATACAAATAATATTTACATGAAATTCTAAATCTGATGTTATTACACTTGCGTTTTTTTGTTAGGGAACGTTAAAATTAACTCCAGGTGCGCCTGAATCGAAAAATTCTAGCAGAATAAACACTGTACAATGAAAAATATCGATATCTGTATCTTTTAACTGTGTAAGACTGCTGATTACTAAGATTGAAAGATCCTCGAAAGACTGATAAGTGATAACACAGGTTCTTTTTATATACTTTATGCAAATGCCATTTAAATCAGTAACTACTGATGAAAAAACAAAGAAGTAATACTAAACACGTACTAAAAAAATCACAATATCGCCCACATTAGTAAAGCCATCCAGCACCAAACCACCGTAGCGAAGTTAGTGGAGCGTTGTCTCAGCAATCGGAAAGTTCTGGGAACGATGCCAACGGCCACCCATTCTGACTCAGGGTTTTTTGTCACACCATGCAAATGCCGGATTGTATTTTCCTCTCCGTTACCCCTTCCCGGCCTGAGTGAAAATTTAAAAAATCGTCAAAATGAAATGTGACATTTTATCGATATTATTACGCAGAACAAATAAACTGATAGATCCATTCCCCTGCATTCACTATATAGGTTCAAAATCCGCCCAGGGCATGGGTATTACTCTCTTGTAACTTCTCATCCAGAGGAAGGTAATGACAAGCCATCATTGGTTCATCTTGTTAAGAGACCTTCTAAGTCATTAAATGTTCCTTCATTTATTACCTGGCATACGCTCAGTATACCTAGATTATGCTTATATATATACTGGCTATCCTGTAACTTAGATAAATTAGTTATTAATGCCGGGTTAAGTTCCGTAAAGGGGTAAACTGAAAGGTCAAATTTGCTGGAGAAATTATAAGTAAAGAGTTTTTGTAATTCGTTAGTATTGGAAATTTTAAGCGTAGCCGTCTCGAATTAATGGAGAATAAGGCAGAAATGTCGGTGAAGGAGAAACTATTTGCTGTAGCGAAAGGCGGGAATTAGATACTTGAATTTTTTTTTATGGCCTTTCCTTTAGGCTCGGATAGGGGAAGGGCAATGATGTTGGAAGATATTAGCCAGGGCCTAAGTTGAAGATGCCATCCCGGCATTTGCCTGGTGTGACTTAGAAAATGCCCTAGAAAACACTCAGTTAGGATGGTCGGGTGCTGGGATTGAACCCACGACCTCCTGAATGCTACGCTTAAGCTCTACCACTGAGCCACGGTGGCGGAAATTAGAATGTGTCTCATATAGCGATGGCAAGATGCAATGGATGAGACATAATCTGGCTTTAATTAACCCACCTTCGCTTACTCGGCATTATTTTGTGTCTATACATGAAAACTCCCCTTCCCCCCCACTCAGCCTTTGTCGAGACGTGCGAGAAGGAATAGTCTTCGAAAATCTTCCTTCAATTCGAAAAGATGTGTTACAATTTAGTCTCTCATACACCTGGCACATCACGTGCAAGGCTATAGGCATTGTAGGTCAACTTTAATTTAAGCGTGAAGGTTTGGTCTTATGATTAAATATACAAAGACATACACAGATGTATTTGTCAGTACGTATAAAAATATTGTATCGCTATCCATAGAGAGGAGTATACATATATTCCAGAATTAACATATAGGAATCTGCATAACGAAGGTGACATTAGGAGACTATTTGTTGTACCTCTTTGTACACCCAAATGCAACACAACTCGTAACGATGTTAAAATTCACATTAAAACATAAAAAATGTACTGATTATTTGCTCGTCTGTGAATACAGTACTTCAATTATATTCCAAACGCAATATGGCAGACCGCGATACAATACATGGCGGCCATTTTTTGCTTCAATTTGTTTTCGAAGTAGGGGTAGGAATGGGGGTCTCCTTCTAATTTAATTCCTTCAAGGTGAGGTGTCGTTGGAAAGGTCTTGACTAGACTAGCTGAGAGTTTTCTCATACCTGAGCACAGAAGTTGTCAGTGTTGCCAGTCTATTTTTATAAAAATGAATTCTTGCGTGACTAGAATGCTATCAAGGGACCGGAGCCTGTACGATTGTCCGTAGAATTGCAGCTTCAACTTCTTTTTTCAGTGTTGTTTATGTAACTTATCTACCACACACAATAGTCTACCAAACGCCATTCGATGCTATAGGCTGAGGTTATACGGTAAGTGCACGATGTTAGGTCTACGGAAGAAAGACTGTATGCTAAGTGTAACCCTATTTAACTTGCTTTATAGTTCAGAGCACTATTTAGGAAAATTGTTGCAAAAATGAGATTTGAAAAATAAACAAAAGGTAGACTATAGCTTTTTCGCAGGAAATATTTATTGATTCCCTTGCAATAAGTGTTAGATTAAGGACACAAGTAGCATTATCCGTTCGTAGCGAAATAAACACATAAATTTAATGTCCTGAGCCAAAGTTGCCTAAAGATCATAAATAAAATTCAAACATAAATTTAAATATAACATTCAATTAAGGGTACATTCAATTCAGATTGGCAGTGTGCAACAGAACGAGCGAATGAAAGCGCAAAGTATCTGCCTTGTCAAAGCATGGTTCCCCATTCTCAGCATCTCGTACCGTGAGCAAGAGCGAGCTGTCGACAGAACAATAAGAAGTGTAACATCTAAGTTTTCGCATACAGCTTCGATCCTAGTGACACCTGTATCTAGGCCCGTTAAGTGAAATATTCCACATGTTGATCCTGCAACACTGTATCACGAAAACTTATTCCAGACAAGGCGGTTCAGTGCGTTAGATGGCACCACGAGTTTTTTTTTTTCTTTCTTTCTTTCTTTCTTTCTTTCTTTAATACTACGGGTAATAAACAGAGATTCGTTTCCACGTTTCCAATTTTATTCTGTGGTCACTCCGCGATCAGGCTCACATATTGACTTGTCGGGAACAATGACCTCTATCTCAAAACGATACTGGACTGACTGCTGCCATTGAAAGTTTCATGAATATATGAAGCCAGTGAGCGGAGAGGACACTTATTCTCGTTTGTCCATTTCCTGTCTAAACCAATATGGACTAAATTTTTGTTCTAACTCA
Source organism: Lepisma saccharinum (assembly GCA_022664845.1). Taxonomy (NCBI): domain Eukaryota; kingdom Metazoa; phylum Arthropoda; class Insecta; order Zygentoma; family Lepismatidae; genus Lepisma; species Lepisma saccharinum. Next base: position 66,376 of record JAGDQP010000561.1, on the reverse strand, counting down.
GTTTTTTACTCTTGATATCGCTGTGCGACCTGTTTTTTATTTGTCTTAATTCTTTTAAAAAAAACGTAAGTATTATTTGCAGTATTTTTTATTATATGCACAGTACGGTATACTATTATATCATAAACTCAGGGAGAAATCGAAAACGGGACGCACAGCGATAAGAAGCGTATAAAACCAAGTTAGAACAAAGTTTTGTCCACATTGGATTAGACTGGAAGTGGACAAACGAGTTTAAATATTTGCTCTGGCGTCTATCTTTTCACTGTAAGCAGCCATCCCAGTATCGTTACGTAGCCCTTGATGGTCGGGAATATGCCAACAGCAAGGAACTGACATTTTTTAGGACAATTTTTTTTGCAGAAGAAAAAACTCAGTTGGGGGATCCAGGAAACTTTGCAGTGTTCGAAACGCTTCCGCACCAGAACATCGATTTTGGCCGAGATGATTATCGGACCATTGCTATGTTGATGGCGGTCGTTATCAGAGATCGATTAATAACGAATGGTAAACATTTTTGTCGATAATCGGAGATGACGTCGATCGGTATCGGAGATCGATAATGATCGCTATCGGAGAGCATCTTCTTACGATATTAATCGTAATCCCAGTGCTTCAATAAGTATGGGGGGGGGGCATGAAGATTAAATATTGCAATAACTGCAGGAAATGTTTACTTTATAAGATTTCGAATTATTTTTAAGACTATTACTCTGGCCCCCTGGTCCAGTGGTTAGTCACGGACTTTCTCTCCAGATGAGATCCACAAGTGCAATACTGAAAAAACAAATTAGAAACGTTACGCGCACGTTCACATCATGCTCCTTCGAACTATTTCGGGCGATCTGAATCGGTATCGTGCGGTGAGACTTTCAAACAATGATATTTGTCTAAACTTAATATTTCAACCTGCCAAGTTTCTTTTTCATATTTTCTGGTTGAAGTTCTCTGGTTCAGCTTCATCCCATAATTTACCTGTTATATTTGTCCTCCTGAAATAAACATAATACTCTTTCTTAACGGTGATCTTATTTGGAATTCTGAAATTATAATTTTTCCTTCGAGAAACTTCACAATAACAAAGTGAAAAACCAACACTCCGAGAACTCCCGTGTGTAGTGTGCGCGTGCTTCTACATGCAGGCTTTCCATATTTGCACATGTGGTCTAAGTTGAAGGTACAATCCCATCATTTGCTTGATGTGACTGAGCAAAAGCCAGAGGAAAATCTCAGTTATGATGATATCAGCCTCTGGAATCGAACCTAAGACCTCTGAAATGAGAAGCCGACGCTGTATCAGCTAAGCTACGGTTTAATATCATTGGGAAAGGTTTAAGTCAGGGTAGATCCATGTTAAGTACCATCCCGGCATTTGCCTGCTTAGACTGAGGAAAACTTTAAGCAACCTCCCTTTCTGTGCACGTTGTTCCCTCTATTATGCATTAAACGAATGGTTCGGAGTTATTTTAACAAAAATTGTAGGTCCCCTCCTAAGAAACCCACCTGCTTGTTTAGGACATTACTAACAATTCAATCAATCTGAAGAACCTCAGTGAAGGTGGCTGGCATCAACACTGCCTCCTCAGTTCTAATGCAAAGTATTCAAATCTTGGTCACTACACCACGAGATCTCTGTACCATACAGTTTTTAATGTTAGCCTGTAATCTTCCATTAGAAGTTTTATGTAACTGTTAGATAAGAACACGGAAGTACATGATAAGCTGTGCACTGAGGAACAATGACCATTGAAACTCTTACATCCGTGAGGAATTTCCTCTCTGCCCACAACGTTGGTTTCTACCGCTTTTGTCCTCTAGAAATCAGTTTCTGTCAGTGACCAAAACGGAAAACTTGGATGAATTAACACCTTATTCACAATAAAGGAAGTAAGCAAGATATTCATGGAAGAGTTCTTGCTTGCGTAGAAAATCCGTGAAGTTGAACAGACTTGCAAAATAGTTGAATTCCCTTTGTGTGGGAATCTCTTAATAACGTAATTACAACCTACGTTATTTCTTTTATCGAAATACGGTTTCTTAACGTCAATTTATAAAACTTTAGTTTCCAGTTAAAGCGAAACAAATGGTTGTTCTTGGTCACAAAAGAAGACAGATATATTTTTTAAAACCCATCTAATATTCGAGATCGGCATTCTAGTTCGTTGGAACCAATAACCTCTATCTAAAAGTGATCCTAGAATGACTGTTAACATTGAAAATTTCATGAATATATCAAGCCAGGGAGCGGAGACGACACTTTGGGCCATATTTATGAATCACTCTCAAGATGTGGGTTGCTCCCAGGAGCATTGAAACGATATAAGTTGGTATTAATAAACCTCACCCAGGCCTTGGGAGCTACTTGGGAGGAACAAAAATTTGGGGGAAGTCGAAGCTTCCCCCCAACACTGTAGCAACTCTCCCAGATTTTACACGCGTGACAATCGTCATTTGTTTATGGTGTAAAAACATGGACAAGTTTCGATTGTCCAATTGCCTCGAAAGAACATGACTGTGGGTACAATATTCGGCAATGAAGAACATGGTTGCGTTGCGTTTCTATGCTACATAGGCATGGTAACGAGACCGAGACTGGTCTTGGTCTCGTCTCGAATTCTAGACCAAGACCGAGAACAAGACTAAGGTTCAGGAATCGAGACGAGACCGAGACTCTATGTATTGAGACTTACTCGATACGAGACCAAGACCGAGACTTTCCTTTCGAGACTACAAGCTTTATTTTCATGAAGGTCGATAATATTAATTTAATGCTTTTGTTCATGTTGTATCATACAAGAAGAAGTCTCGAGACAATTAGTTTCATTCTGATAAATTTTATTTAACATGTCATATTGTAGTTTCAAAATATTAATATGCCATATAAATAGTCAGTTATCAATGCCAAACTATTTTCTGTTGTCTTTCAATAATAATTTAAAGTGTTGGAGACTATTTCGGGGACGGATAAATACAGACATTAATTTTCTTCTGCTAATTTTAATCCCCTTGCTTTCTCCCTGCTGATAGTCTTTTACTTGTGTTAAAACTCTCCAATTTATATCAATCAACCTCTGCTAGACTGATCTCGTAATGGCTGTAAAGCATACGTCAAGAAGCAAAACTGTCTAAATTGTAATATGGATCTTTTCTTACACCATTTACTTATTATATAAATATTTTTAAAAAATGGAAAGATTTTTGCAATGCTAACTTGTACCTTAGAAAAGATGGAGACAATATATATATATATATATTTCTTCTACGTATTTGGAAACAAGTAAGTCGAAGCTCAGTCGCGAGACACCTTAACTACCTTCGCAGCCTTATAGTTCCTGATTTCAAGGTTCTCGACAGACAGAGATAGCAATTGTATAAGGCTTCCCATCACTTGTTGCTCCAGTCTAAATGTTGTATAGTTTTTCCCTTAGCACAATCTATCACGTAAATATTCCTGTGACATTCGATAAAAACAGTATTGTAGGGAGCGTCAAATTTGGATTATCTACAGTATATGTCGTTGGTGAAATTTCGCCGAGACGTCCCGAAAAACAACTCAACCACCTTCGTGGCCTTTGTAGTTCCTGAGTGGAGTTCGGCGAAGGATTGCAGCTAGTGAACATCGGAGATCTGAGGCTCTGCGGAAGTGAATAGTGCGGGAGTGTGCCCAGCCGTGTGATACACATACATACACTACACGACCATACATTTACACATTCTTTTACATTACACACATATACATTACTTCTTGCTTACATTTTCATTTTACACACTTTCCCTCTCCCTCACTTTTCCTTCCGAACTTCTGCCCCATATCCGTTCCAACTCTACCGGATGTGACGTTTTACCCTGACTAGACCTTTTTAACTTCTTACCCGATCATGACATTTTAACGATTTTTTTTGTTCGCTTATTCCGGGGAACAAACTAACTCCGGTTGCGAAAAGACTTTATTTAGTACTCTCATTACTTATTCATATTATTACTAATTAACATATTATACTTGTATTAACTGGAAAGAAAGGTGCATTATTTTACCGGTTCCATTTATCTCATCGTGCCGAGGAGTCTTGAAGAAGAAGTAGTTCCTGAGTCGAAAGTTCTTGACAGACGGACATAGAGGGGATATAAGATTGTACATAGTATATGCCTTAGACATAGTAAGGTTATTTTTTACATATTAAGCTATGCTTTGCTAGGATTTTTGCAATGACATTTTAATCTAATAACACGGATTATTTGAAATACCAATGTGCTTATATCAGTTCATAAGATTCGCAATACGCTATTTGGAAGTAGCGCGTACCGGGAACACACTTCACTCACTCTTTTCTTAGTGCTTTAACGTATGGATGTGCAGCTGTAACCCGTACTTATGAATTGGTTCTTTTAATCAATCAAGAAAAGTATTGTAAACTAATTTATTCGTGTGGCTGTGAAGTTCGGTATATGCTATTTTCAATTTCTTTGTATTTGATTATTAATTCCTTGTACAAAAGTTGACAATAAGGAAAAATTGTGTCACGTACATTACTGTGCACTGTTAAAATTTTTGTTAACGTTTGTAGGAATTCTAAGGGAAGTTTTGCAGAATGTTTAGTACTTAATGTTGTTTCACGGCAATAGAGAAAAGCTCAGAGGCTTTTTGTATCATTATCTAGATATTTTTCGTTTGCAGCTCTGCACATGCGCAGAATGAGAAAACTGTTTCTTATCGTAGCTGTACATGCAGTGTTGATCGAGAGTTTGTTGCCACCATTTTGTCAATTCTTATTTTGGTAGAAATGGAATATATTTTGAGTGAATGGGAATTCCGAACCCTAATTGACAATTACATAAATGATTAAAATGTGGCTTAAGTCGTGGGATCAACTTAGTTTATATCTTTGAGATTCAGTCATCATAATTCTTACACTCTATACTGTTTTCTTTAACTTGGAAATTAGAGTAGTCAATACCACGTTGGAATTTTGACTAAAGAGCCCATGTTCCAATCTTTATTACACTTTTCTTTTCTTCAACATTCTGAGAACTGTATGGTGGATGCCTTTTATTAGTCAAATTGCTGAAAATTCCCAGATGGCTATGGTTGCCTAGCTTTTCTCAAGAGTGTTGCGGAAAATCTTGAACAGTGTACGTTCATTTATTTCTATAAATCCGGTAGAAAATTTCGACTAAAATGCATTTAATTTATTTTTAACGTAACAGTTATTCATTCAATTTAAACTTAATTTAGAAATAGCAAGACGTAAATGATACGTAAACCAATTTCGCAATTTGTGGTATAACATAGATCCGTTTCCATAATAGAAATATTTTCATGTATCTCACTTATTTGTATTATATATATATTTAACTAAAGCTTGAAATTACTTTAAAATTCTAATGTTTTTCTCCCTATTTCAAAATATTATTTCTAATCTAAACCCCAAATGAACAATGTAAGAAACTATGTTATATCATACTAATATTCTTGTTCTTGTACTGAGATCAGAAAACCTGCGTACCCATTTTAAACAAGTCAAGGAAGGGCCACTTTTAAACGTCTATCATCTTTCGAGACTCTTGAGACAAGATCGAGACTAACGTGTCGAGACTCGAGTCCGAGACGAGACTTAGGTTTACAATCGAGACCAAGATTGTACTTTTTTCAGTTCCTTTGTATGGGGCTCTATTATAATTAAGCACTCACATGGTATATTCCATTGCTTCATAGCTTTGGGCTATAGAACAATAAAATCCTGGTATAACAGTGAAATAAAAAGTATATAAATAGGGCGAACGTACTAATGGTTGACCAAATAAGGAAAATTTCAAGTGTGAACAAGAACTGACGTTGATATAACAACAGAAAAATAGTATTATTTTTTTTCTACGGAACAGCCTGAGACAGTGCAGTATAAGTCAAAAGGAAAAGTAGCTCGCATTTGTTTCATTTGACAATAGATTGTTGAAATTGTAGTTGAAGTAGCCAATTGTGACAGTGTAGATCATTTATTCCATTTAGTGCAGATTGTTACTTGTACAACAAAGGGATTAAATAATTATTTTACTGCACTTTCCTAGTAGATATGCACGGGTATTTTGTACTACACAAATTACGTGATTTTTTAGGAACAATGCATTTCCTGTTTGCACAGTGTTAGGTACTACGCTATTAAACCTAACGGAGGTATAAAACCTACTGTGGTTACTCCTAAACCATTATGGACCAAATTTTCTGTTCTAACACAGTCTTTTATGCTTGATATCGCTGTGCGACTCGTTTTTTTTTTTATGTCTTAATTCTTGCAAAAATCGTAAATATTATTTGCAGTATTTTCTATTATATGCAGAGTACGGTATACTTCTATATGAATCATTCATTCAGGAATTAAGACTTAGTAAACAGTGTCTTTCGACAGTAAGCAGTCACACCAGTATCATTACGTAGAGCTCGCTGGTTTGAACCATCGAGCTCTTCGTAAACGATCCTGGAGTGACTACTTCGTGTTGAAAGATAGACGCCAGAGCAAATATTTAAACTCGTTTGTCCACTTCCAGTCTAATCCAATGTGCACCAAATTTTCAGTTCTAATTCAGTTTTATACGCTTCTTATCGCTGTGTGGTCCGATGTTTGATTTAGGTCTTAATTTCTGAGTTATTCATGTAAGAGTATATCGTACTGTGCGTAGAATAGAAAATACTGCAAATAATATTTACATTTTTTACCACAATTTAGACATAAATTAAAAAACGGGCCACACAGCCTTATTAAGCGTAAAAAGCTGAGTTAGAACCGAAAGTCTGGTTCATATTGGTTTAGACTGGAAGTGGACAAACGAGATTGACTGTGCTCTCCGCTACCTGCCTTCATATATTCATGAAATTTTCAATGGCTGCAGTCAGTCCAGTATCGTTTTTTAATAGAGGTCATTGGTTTGAACTTTGCCATGATGTGTAAAAATGAGTTTATCTGTCCGTCTGTTATTAAAAAAAACTTATATTTTTATTTCTCACGGATAACTTTGAGTCTCTTTTGTGATGTTATACAAATCTACACACGTTCATTGATTTACACCATATTTTTCGTAAGACATTTGCAATAGGTACTGACGTAATCCAATTTTTAGTGTTGACAACGTATTGAAAATTCAATTTTTCTAATCGCTTCCACCCTGTTTTACCTATCCGCACGAAACTTGGCATAAACATGACTCGACACAATAGGTAAGTGAAGGGTCCGGGGAAAAATAATAATAACCCATACTAAGCATGATGGAGCTTATTATCAAAACGTCCCTCGTCCACAAAAGTGTAAAATTGAGATATTGGCATGATTTAGTTCATTTCATTATTTTCTAATATATTAGCAAAGTTTAATGAATTCAGAACGCCTGTAAAATCATTTAATTATCAATATTGAATGTATTTCATTTTTTTTTTCAATTCTTTGTTTACAAAAATTGAACATTTTGGTAAACTAAAACTTTTAGTACTATTTCTAAGATATTCATGGTTCCAAATTTTCCCTAACATTCAAAAACAAAAAGTGTATTACAAGTGGGTTTTCTTGATTTCCCAACATTTATGGCTTTTGAACAAGAGACGTTTTGATAATAAGCTTCACAATTTATCGTATATGACTTGCTAGAATTTTCCATTTTTACCTATCCGAAGCCTTGGTTTCTTATATGACATATTTTTCTTTGAACTTAATATTATTTTTTTCTCATATGTGAAGTATTTTGACGTCACCTTTAGACTTTTTGAACTAACTCAAGTCTTCTTATGGGCTTTGTAAACCCAACTTTCGAACCTAAGGTAACTGGAGTTTTATAATTTTATATTTTAGATTTGACTATTCCTAGTGTTGAGTATTGCGGAGGTTCTGATACTCCTGCTGGAAGATGGTGATAATATCCTCGTTGTTCATGGTTCGTCATGATAAAGATAAAGGACTTGAAGCACGATGAGTGTTAGTGTATGACACAAGGGCTGATTTTCACGAAAGCTTGCGTTGCTTGCGATTTGGGTGAGTAGCCAATTGAAACGCGTGTTTTATTGCGTGTTTTTATTGTAAGGTAAGTGTAACTCGTGTTTCAATTGACTATTCACCCAATCGCACGCAAAGCAAACAGCCCAAGCTTACATGAAAAGCAGGCCTAAGACTTGTCACGGATTTAACTTAATGTAGTTATGGTGTTAGATTCTAGTATATGGTGTTAGATTCTCAAGCAGCTGGGTCAACCCATAGAGATGGCTTCCAAGGGTCGTACACTCTTTCTATATTTGTTTGGAAATGTGAGAATTAGCTCAGTCTGTCTCCCCTAAAGTAACTAAATGCAGCTAAGAGGTAACACGGGATGTAGGTATACACAAAGCTGGCAATAATGGTTCTAACATAAAGGTCAGAAATCTAATTGTCAAGTGAAAGATAAAATATATATGAAGGGTGTCGGGAAAAAACAGGGAATGTCCATTTCTAGCGATTATGCGCTGCATGTATAACTCATTCTATTAAGGGAAATTAGAACTGCAAAACTGTCGAAGAATAAAAGATTAAAACCACAGAAGAAAATATTACGTACTTGATCAGCCGTTTAAATATTAAGCAATGAAGGAATTAAAACTTGATTTTCTCAATAAACCTGTTTCGTAACATTCCTTCTTTTCTCCCGACACCCTTCATAAGTGTAGTTTTAATATAGCACCACTGGTGAAACTGTAATCACAAAAGCTCTTGTATAACAATGTACTTTATTTATTTACAAAATAAAAATATACAAGACATGTAAATATTTCTCATAAATATAGTTCAGTAATAAATCGGCCTTGTTCAGGTTCGTATTTATTTTTCATTGCATTGCAAATAATACTAAGACATCTAATGTCATCTTTATTAGCAGCTGAAACTACCTTATATAGCAACTAAATCACTGGGTATGACCATAAAATACGTGATCCAAATTTGTTGTAAAAGTGTATTAATGTTATTTGATTTTTCCAAGTTGTATATTTATGGAATAATTAATAAGGTAATTGGAATTGAAGGAGCAATGTATATTATATTTATAATTTGATGCTGGATTGCTGAAGTTACGGCTTAGATTTTGTATCACCTGGAAGTCAGCTGGTGTCAACCATTTAAATAAGAGAATAACATGGCACATTTTGAGAGTATTGAGTACATATATCTTCTATTATTTCTTCTGAGAGTCACGACTAAAAGATACAGGCAAAAGGGTTCCAAATAAACCCCGAAAACAACAGTACTTACAGACTCTTGTACAGATGTAGAAAAGTACAGAATGGCCTCTTGAATTTGGCTATAGCTAATCGGTATCATAAAGTCTGTACAAAACTTATTCTTAAATAATTATAATACCGTACTGCCCTTAAGAAACCCTGTCCTGCAGGAATATGAATAGCAGGAACTTCGTTACTCAACGTACTGTACATATCACTTCTAAATTACATTCTAGTCCTTCTTTTGTGGAGGTTGTATTTCTCCAGTAAACTTGATAATAACGTCTTGTACTTTCATGTTTGGTGTAAGAAAATCTTGTAAAGTTTTCCTGTTATTATCTTCAGATTTCAGCAAACGGTCAAATGGATAACCCATCGGCTGTTTATCTGGATAATCTGCATTAAGGATACCACAGTAACTGGGTGCAGGCTTACATCCATAAGAAGATGAGGTATATGCCTTAACCTACAACAAAAAAATAAATTTTAAAAATGCAAAAGTAACAGGTATTAAAAATGAACATATAATATTGAGATAATATTTTATACGGTTCAGTTATACCATGTTAGTTTAGGTTATATTCTGTCTATTTCCTTGGCTTAAGCTATTACAGTCTAATTTCGCTAACCAGGAGATCTATTATTTGAAATACCAGATTTCTTTAGTTGGGAGAATGTAGTCCTTCAGAGAGAGAATATTGATTAGACCTAGTTTTACTACTAGTATAATAATGAACGCATGTAGATTAACTTACATTATGTGTTCGTGCAATTAAATATTACCAAAAGTACACTACATATTCGGCACATAAATATAATCATTCTTACGATTATTATACCTATCGAAGTACTCAATAAAAATTTATATCTGAAAATAACTTATATAGTTCAACAACAACGAATTTATTTTGAAAGCTCTTCTATTCTATTCTATTTAATGGCAACTAGTTAAAGATTAGCGTTCCTTGCACCAGCAGTATAATCCAATTAGAGTTTCTTCTGTAGTCTAAATAGTTGTATGTTTCTTCTTAAATATTAGTGTATTTCTTTATTATAATAATATTTGAGTATTTATATCTTCTCGTTAATAGATATGGCACTTCATAATCGGTAAATTGTTTTTAATCTATTGGTTTATTTCACTTCATTTCACTAAAACATCACACTCACTCACTACCATCCGCCATCTTCCTCCTTCCCATTTTGAAAGCAACTCTTGTGCTAATCAACAAGAAATATAATTTACTTTCTTCTCAGATGCTTAATATTTCTTCCTTTTCTTCTACTACTTTACCAAATGTCATACTCGCGCATCCTTGCAGAAACTAGGGTAACTTTCTCTGTGGAAGCAACTATAAATCTTCCATTATGAAAATTTTATGTTGATAACGGATTTTAGCCGTTACTTATTATCATTAATTAGTATACAATTTGCAAACATTTGAAGCTTATATTTAAATAAAGTGCACTACAGCAAAAATAAAATGAAAATGTGCTTTTAAAATTTAATAGGAAACAATATTTCGTATCTTATAGTAGTCGCAATCATGCAACGCTCGGTACTTATGCGACTAGCTAGGTAAGGTATATTTATACTAACTTTGTCAACATTCCAATCAGACACCATCACAAATAGCTGAGCTGGAAATCCTTCTGGAATACCTTTCGGAATCAGTAAGTGTTGTGGGAAGCCACAGTTACACTTAGATATCACTCCGCTTTCTGCATTCTCATCAGGAATTGTTACAACTGAATCCGTTGAGTTCCGATTAATGGTAGTAGTCCTTCGCGCTTTTACTAGAAAAAGAAAACAACACTAAATATGAACAATTAAATCATTTGTTATTCATTTCACCTGTGTTCCAGATAAAACACTTCACCATTTTTAAATGAAACTTGTAAAACCACAAAGAAATAGCAAGACCACATATTTAAGAAAAATACAAACTTATTCACAAACTGTATTTAAGGCAAGCATAAAAGAATATTACCAACTCGAACTCTCAAATAGGTTCGAAATTTTAGTCGATTCGAGTTATAATAATGATGATATTAATAATGAAATTGGTGTAAGTAAGATGTGGGAGACAATTCGTGACACAATTAAGAGCGCAGCGAAGGAACGTGTAGGTGAGAAGAAACAACAGGAAAACAAACCTTGGTTTGATGAAGAATGCCTTAAGTTTCATAAGAAAGGAAAACAAGCAAGGCAACGATGGCTAAGTATTAAAAGCAAAGCAAATATCAACCACTACAGTAACGCAAAACGAAACGCCACACTCGGCTTCAGAAACAAAAGAGCGAGAATATCTGACGCAGAAGATTCAGGAGATAGAGGAAAACGGGAAGACAAATAACATACGAGATCTATACAAAGGGGTAAACTCGTTAAGAAAAGGTTATCATCCGAGGTTAGGAATGATTAGAAATGAACGTGGAGAGCTGCAGGCGTATCCGACTAAAATTGTCGATGTGTGGAAAAGTTATTTCGACAAACTTTTTAATGTTCACACAACGGGGAACAAACAGAGGAATTTGAAATCCATACCGCAGAACCGTGGATTCCCGAACCTATCGAGATCGAAACGTCGGTAAAGAAATTTAAAAAATTCAAATCACCAGGAATAGACAATATTCCAGCCGAATTAATTAAATCGGGAGGAACGGCAGTAATCAAGGAACTACATAAACTGATAAGTGCTATATGGAGAAAGGAGGAGCTCCCAAAGGAATGGAAAACCTCAATATTAGTTCCGATTTACAAAAAAGGCGATAAATCGGACTGTAATAATTACCGCGGAATCTCGTTACTTACAACCTGTTACAAGGTATTAAGTAATATTCTGTTAACACGCCTAAGTGTGTACGTAGATGAAATAATTGGAGATCACCAATGTGGATTTAGAAGAAATAGATCCACGTTGGACCAGATTTTTGCCTTAAGACAAATTTTGGAGAAGAAATGGGAATACAATGGGATGGTTCACCAGCTATTCATTGATTTTAAGAAAACATATGATTCTATCAAAAGGGAAAAGTTATACAGTATCCTGATACGACTTGGAATTCCGAAAAAAACTGGTTCAACTAGTGAAGACGTGTCTCAGCGACCCCATAAGCAGAGTACGGATAGGTAATAATATGTCAGGTAGTTTCAAGATTCGCAACGGATTGAAATAAGATTATGCCTTATCACCACTACTGTTTAACTTTGCGTTAGAATATGCGATTTTAAAAATTAAAGGGGACAAAAAGGAACTATCATTGAATGGTTTAAATCAACTCTTTGTATACGCGGATGATGTAGATTTAATAGGGGACGATATAGATGAACTACAAAGCAACACCGATGTCTTAGTAGAAGCGTGCGATGAGATAGGTCTACAGGTAAACATAGATAAAACAAAATACATTATAACAAGCCGAAACACAGGGAATGAAGGAAATAAAAACATAAGAATTAGGGATGAGGTCATAGAGAAAGTAAACAAATTTAAATACTTGGAAGCATACGTAACAATCAAAAATGAGATAACGGAAGAAATAAAAAGTCGCTTAGTATCGGGGAACGCATGTTCCTATTCAGTCCAAAAACTTCTTACATCGCGATTAATATCAAGGAAACTGAAATTGAAAATATACAGAACGGTTATTCTGCCGGTAATACTTTACGGTTGCGAAAGTTGGAGTACGACCCTAGCAGATTAACATAAATTATATGTGTTTGAAAATAAGATTTTGAGAAAGATATACGGGCCGAAACTGGACAAGATGACTGGAGAGTGGAGGAGACTGCATAATGAAGAACTCCATGGACTATACGAATCACCAGATATTATAAAAATAATGAAATCGCGACGACTAAGGTGGGCAGGTCATGTAGCTCGGATGGGGAAAAACGCAGATTATATTCTATCCTGGTTGGAAGGCCGGATGGAATGAAACCATTGAGAAGACCGAGACGTCGTTGGGAGGACATTATTAGAAGAGATCTTCGAAAGTAGGTGTTCGTGATGAACTTGCGAATTCCATAAGCCATAGAGTTAGTTAGTTAATTTAAGGCAAGCAAGTCAAATATGGCCATGGTTTCTGAAGATGTGGATAATTTCGTTAGAAAGTAGGAACTCCTTGATCAGTATGCTCTGCTGATCGTGGAGATACTCAAGCATTGTTTGTGTCGAAGTAAGCATCAGTGAAGAGGAATTGAAAGCTGCGCGATCCAATATGATTTAGTTACTACCCCCGCTTTAGTACGCGTAGATATTTGCTTATATCCTCTTGTATATTTTACGGAAATAGGGGTCTTGTGTATACAGTGAATGCGAGACACTTCGGGAGGTGATTATTCAAATCAAAACTCTCAAATGCCAAGTCCAGCAAATAACTCCAACTTTTCAGTAGTGCCATTGTCACGTGATGGCTTACATGGCTTCCGAAACCTTTATCACAACTGTGAAGTGTTATCTCGTGAGTCAAACTGAACACGGACCAATCTGATCATGACAAGGAGACACGAATTTGAATGAAGTATGATAGTGGTTGCCTGACGAATGGTGCATTCTATTACCTAAGTTGTTTGGACATGGAATATTCCTCGATCCATGGTGGTATCATGTTTGTACCGACACTGCCTCATACAAGGCATTACCTTGCACTTTGGAAAGCGTAGTGGCTGACCAGAGATGCTTAGTAACCGTGCCAGCAGCTTCTTGGTAAAGCTGTCCACATTAATAGACATGCTTCACTACCTCAAATGGCATTCGCACTCAATGCATGAGGTACCAGACGCGTATTTAACCAGTCAGGATAATATGTTTAGTTCCCATGGAATATGGGAGCATGTCTGAGCCAAAGATGCCTAAATAATATCCAATTCGACAGCACAGAGATTCTGTTAACAGTGTGACATCGGACAGATAGCCTTTCCTGGGTTTGAACATGGTAGTTCGGGTTTGATGAGTCATGGACATATGCTGATGATAGTATTCAGGAGTAATGCATACCCCACAATGCCATGGACCCTAATTGTTAACATGTCACCGTACAGACGGCTGGTGGTTCTATACTGATGTTTATTGTTACACGCACTGGTCCGTTGGTCCTTCTAAACATTGTTTTGACTGGTAACCACTACGCTGCACTTCTGTCGGTCAATTTCTAGCCCTGCATGTGCTACAACAATGAGATGTTTTAGCAGGGTAAGCCTCCGTGCTTGTTTTCCATAATTCGTTCGAGGAGCATTATGAATAGCTCCTTCAAATGGTGTGGCAACCACTTTTACCCGACATGAACCTAATCAAGCACTTATAGGACGTGGTACAGGTGTTCTTCAAATAGCTGTGAGTGAACATCCGGGCGCCATGGAACAACATTTCTCTAAATATGTTGCATTTACTTTCGGAATCTATGCCATGTCCAGTTGCTACATTTGATCGGGCTAAAGTTATTTTGCTACGTCATTTTCATCGATCCTAGTGCTAAGTCAAAATTATCAAAATAAGTAGAACAATTAATTGAAAAAAATTAACAGGGAAACAAAGATGGATGATCGGGGGTTTCTGTTTGCATTATAGTAAGAACTGTTTTCTTTCCTTAACATAAAACAAAAAGTACACAGAATATAATTTAATATATAAGCAATTCATAGAACACTATCCTAGTATATAGGAATCTAATGATTCAAGTTCCATAGTTTCATTATATTATCAAAAAAAATGAAGAAATTTTCAATGAAATTCCAATGGGTTTATACTAAGAAAGAACTTTCTATACTAATCTTTTTTTTCTACTAACATGTCGAGAAGTTCTGAGAAACCTCAACAGAGGCTATCCCAGTCGCGACCACTAATACCAGATATACTTACGTAGAACAGGGAACTTATCTAGTTCTATCATTAAACTTTTTTGATCCTGAAAGAGATATTCTTGTCCCGATTCATCATATTTTGGAGCCATGAAGATACGGACTGTTCCCTTCACATCCGTATTTCTTGTGTTTTGTACCTGAAACAAATATTTTTTTTTATCTTTTAAAGCTTTAGTAGATTAAGGCTGTAACGGTAGATTAATATAACTTTTAGTTAGACAAGTCCATCAACAAATTAATGGGTGAATTCGATGCACTGAACGCTCTCTGAGCGCTGAGTGCTATCAGAGTGAACCTTTCGTGCTAGGTGGTATTCGACGGACAATTTGGTGAGCTTCTCAGAGAATGCGCGACTCACTGTGTAGAATGCGCCAAATGCACGAGGTGTAACCATTCTTTTGTTTGTATTGTGTCTTTTCGTTGTTTTACGTAGCAAAATAAAAAAGGATATCACTAATAAATAATGTTTTATAAATTATGTAGTCTGCTATTTCTTTTACAGTATGTTGAAATGTTAAATAAATACTGCAGAAGTCACTGACGAATGAAGTAAGGGAAGTGCTTTTTACATTAGTTGAGGCACTTGTATCTAATTGAACCGTATTTTGTATGAACCGATGCATCAAAGTTTATGTTGAGCATTACACCTTAATTACTGGAATATCCATTGGTTAATTATTAGAACAGATTGCTCATCTTCTAGCTAAAACAACTTAGCTCCTTTGATTTAACTCTTGGCTATATCTTTTATTGGATGGATTTTAGATCCACCCCAGATCTGGATGTTTATAAGATTGAAAACTTAATTTTTAACACTTCAGATTACCTTTCGCAAAGGCTTCGTGTGTTAATTGTGCACGATTTTGAGGAATTGATTATCAACATATAATATTGGGAACTTGTTTCTGCTGGACATAATACTGGAGTTTAAATTTAAGATCGCACAATCTCGCGTTTTCTTTGCGTTCATGAGAGGAAATACGGAATTGATGAGCTTTGGATTTTAGAAAACATTAAGCAGAAATCGAGGAGAAATGTTG
This sequence comes from Lepisma saccharinum, assembly GCA_022664845.1. Classification (NCBI taxonomy): domain Eukaryota; kingdom Metazoa; phylum Arthropoda; class Insecta; order Zygentoma; family Lepismatidae; genus Lepisma; species Lepisma saccharinum. The sequence goes on along the minus strand of JAGDQP010000561.1, from coordinate 50,244 downwards.
GTCTCAAACTTTTGAAGCACGCTCTTCAGATTTCGATCCAAGACATTACTTTACGTCCTCGGCAACATACAATCGTGCAGGTTTTCTTTCTTTCTGTATATGTTCAACAGATTGATGTAGAGTAAGTCCGTGGCATCTCAGATTTCTTTTCCGCACGTCGTGAGGATGGTGAAAACAGCTGTTTGGGTATTAGTTTAGGCAATCCCAGTATTCACGTGGTGAAATTAAGAGAAACTTTGAAGAACTTCAATAACGATCCTCAGTTGTAGAATTTAAACATACTTGACTTCCCAACACTGTTTCAAAGTCCACAACATAACCATTGGATCACGGGTGTTTGAGTGGGTTAGAGTTTATATTAAATTAAAAAAGCATGAAAGCTGTTATAACGTAATTACATCATCTGTAGATCGTATTTTCGATACATTTCTGAAAAGTTACGTGAATTTCGGTTGAATATTTTGCCGATGCAAGTATATAGTATTTCTGACGATTCAAGGGCTGCCACCAAGCACGCCTGAAAAGTCTGCGTTGAGTTTGTGTAACCTATAAAGTGAAAACGTGCCTCTGACTTAATTACACGTGCCAAAGTACTGGATCTATACAAGATTAGTGATCGTTCACTTTGAAACCCAAAAACGATCGGTTACTCCTGATTACCATAATGGTTAAACAGACGAATATGTAAAGATTGAATATATTGTGCGTGTTTGTCCCTAATTGTAGCAATAATTGAGAATATAGTCAATAAATGATCAGACACTACATCTTTGTCCATTTTAACTATTATTATTCTACCAAACGATATTTGGGATTGAAGTGAGCAATGGATAATTTTGTACTGCAATAGATCCAGTACTTAAACACGTGCGAATCATACGCGGAAATCGAGATCTTTAATATGTACAAACAATATATCTGGTGTAGTAAAAAGTAATCCATTATTTTGCCAATAGATGGCTTCAGTGATCTGTAGCTCGCGTTGTATAAGTCCGATCGGGTTCAACGAGATGGCGTTCAAACGATGAGATTGCGTACTACAAACTGTTCAGATAGTTGTGATGAGTTGACTCAGTGTTGTGTGAGCGCGCGTCAAAATGGACACTAGCAAAGAGAAAATACGCTATATTTTACAGTTTTTCTTCGATAAAGGCGAAAACGCAAGCCAGGCGGCTGCAA
>JAGDQP010000561.1:28098-48037 GCA_022664845.1 Lepisma saccharinum | reverse complement strand
CCATTTCTGAAGCGGTTGGTGACTGGTGATGAAAAGTGGATCACTTACGACAACGTCACGCGAAAACGGTCGTGGTCGAAGCGCGGTGCGCCGGCGCAAACGGTGCCCAAGCCAGGATTGACGGCCAGGAAGGTTTTGCTGTGTGTTTGGTGGGATTGGCAGGGAATTATCTACTATGAGCTGCTCCCCTACGGCCAAACCCTTAACTCGGAACTATACTGTCAACAATTGGACCGTCTGAAGGCAGCAATCGCCAAGAAGCGGCCAGCTTTGGCCAATAGGAGAGGCATTGTGTTCCACTAGGACAACGCCAGACCATAGTGACTCGCCAGAAGCTCCGGGAGCTTGGTTGGGAGGTTCTTATGCATCCACCTTATAGTCCGGACCTGGCACCGAGTGATTACCATCTGTTCCTGTCCATGGCGAACACGTTTGCTGGTGAAAAATTCGCTTCAAGAGAGGCTTGTGAAAATCGACTGTCTCAATTTTTTGCCAATAGAGACAAGGGCTTCTATGAGAGAGGCATCATGATATTACCTTCCAAATGGCAACACGTTATCGAACAAAACGGCGCATATGTGACCTAAATCGGATCATTCTAACTATGGTAAGTCAAGCCTTCAATGTCATGCAAAAATAATGGATTACTTTTTACTACACCAAATATTATTACATATGACGAAATACATGCACAGAAAATAAAATATCAAGAAAATAATAACAAAATTTACAAAAGCAGTAATAGAAAGAAGAAACTAATTAAACGGTCTGAGCCTCAAATGCCTAAAAGTCATAAATAAAAATTTCAAAAATAATTAAATCATCAACTTTACACACTTAAGCATCAATTTATACAGTGTGTCTCTACAATAATACAACAAACTTATTTATTGTATACACTTGAAATAAGGTGATTTATTCACTTGAGAACAAGAAAAAATATATTCAAGAAATTTCGAATCCGTAGTTTCGAAGCAAGGAAAGTCTAAAATTAGAATGGGATCATCACAAATTATGTAATATCCACACAGAAAAAAAAAACTGTGTTTGTGGTTACTGAAAATTTTGTTAGAGCCCAAACAAGACTTTGTTTTCTCTCAACAAAAGTTTGATTAAACGAATTAAATTGCGATCACTGAAAAAAAAAGTATATATATAACAGCGAGGACCAGGAATAAAACTGAACTTCCAGTATTTTGTGATCTGACACGGCCTAGAGACCTGCACGTGTCCAATTTTTCGGCCAAGCCCAATCCAGCCCGAATGCACCTAGGCCCAGATCAGCCCAGGCCCGGAAAGTTTTGGAAGTTTTTGACCCGATCCCGGTACGGCAATTAATTGGGCAATCAAGTTTTAAAAATTCTTGATCCGAGCCTGGCCTGGGCTGCTGAAACACCAACTGTAGATATTGCATTGTTTATAATATCTTTCACTCCCCGTGCACACAGACTTCAACGTTTGGCTTTAGGCCTATTTCAAGTATCGTTTAACGAAAGTTAATAATTATTTTTAAAAAACTACAATTAATCGGCCCGAGTCCGGTCCGACCTGAAGGAAAAGCAGTGTCGGCCCGGCCCAAAGAAATAGCGGAGCTGGCCCGACCCGCGGACTCGCTGTGGGCTTTGCAAACACATTTTCGTAGTATGTGACCTGAAAAGTCATAAATGTGAGATATTCTATAATTATGAGCATTGTAGTGAGGTAATTTCAGAGGGAGATGAACTCAAAATACATATCAAAGCCCATAAAGCTAACAAGTCGTTTACATGTCCCATATGTCCGAAGACCTTCCGACAGCCCATTGATCGGAACAGGCACATGTTACTACATAAAGGAGAGAAGCGTTTTTGGTACGAAACTTGTGCAAAGGCTTTTACAATTGGGAGTCACCTGAAGAGCCATCTGATCACGCATAGTGGTGAAAAACTTCTCACGTGCGAAATTTGGAACCAGTCCTTTCCCAAGCCATATACTCTCAAAAGACATTTGCAATCGCATAGTGGTAAAAATCCATATACTTGTAAAATTTGTTTTAAGATGTTTAGTCGTCCCTTTCATCTGAAGAAGCATAATGGTGTAAAACATCAGTCATAAATACTAGTCTCCACACTGAAAATATTTACCGGATTTAAATACATCCCGGTATCTAATTGTTGTAAACATTTGATTCGGGCAAGTTATTTAATCTCTTCAATTAATAAGTTCCTAATAACACTCTAAACTAAAATTCCTTCCTAATAATTACATATTAGTTTCCAATATTCTATAAAAATATGTTATACCTTACAGTTTTATTGCACTGAAGTATCATTGACTATATTGTAGTTTAGCTTTTCATATTATTAGTTCAATAATCAGAAGTGGTGCTAGTGATATTAATAATCATATAAATATCAGCGCTAAATTTATTCTTAAGGTTCTAAGTTATAGTCTTAGGATTAACTTCAAAGACACAAAAACTTGTAGCCTTATATGACTTTATACAGCTAAGAATAATTCTGCGTTGATATTATAGAACTGTCCCTTTGTCACTCTGGATAATTCTGTTTTAAATAGTAATCTTTAGACTACAGATGCTAGTTATATCAATAATCATACAGATAATTATTTATAAGCAACATGTTAAAATGGTGAATTTATATAAGCAACATTATATGATTGTTTTATACTTAAAAAATGGTAATATGTTCTGTTTTTCTTGCTAATCTTTTTGGTCTGTTTAAGAACATTGTTTTTATTGTGGCGTTTAATTGTATAATAAAATGGGTGTACTTAATATTTGCAATAATATAAGTGTATTTCGTGGTATTATTATAAAAATGTGTAAAATAGTGCGTTTTTTGTAATTCTCTTTACCTGAAATAAATATATATTAATACGTATATCTTGTGTGAGTAACTATCAGAGAGTGCTGTGTGTAACTGACAAACTAAGAGGAGTACAATAAATTAAAATGGCCATTCAAAAAAGGAAGGTAAGGTATCCAGCTGTCGAACCCATACTCAGCGACGAATAAAAGAATAATTCTTGTAATTTTCCAAGCTCGGTGGATCTCCTGATTAAAGCTACAAATAAAAATATATGAAGCAGTTTCTGAACACGATAATTACACTATTATAAATTAATCTGCTTGTTTTAAAATAATGAAAGTTGTGTTTGCTACGTGTGTTTTCTTTAAATTCGAAATTGTACTTCTGTAAAATTGGTTTCATTGCTTATGTCATATACATTTGACTTTATTTAAACTCGAAACGACAGTTTAAACATAATAATTTTTCTCTCTTCTGGTCTCATTTACCTGCATATTACTGAATTTCCGTAAGAATCCTGAAACTTTTCTTCTCTGTTCTAAGATCTACGAAAAAAGAGTTTTTGGTTTCTTTGTTCTCTTTGGTTACACATGGAACGAATGAAACAGTTCCTCAGGAACCGTCACATTTCAATACGCAGGAACCGTTACGCAGAACGGTTCCGGAAAATATTAACCGTTCCTAATTAACTCGTAGTAAGAGAACGAGTTTAAAATATTTTGTACAACTGATCCTTTTAAGTTCTAAAATAGAAAATTTCTATTTTTTTATTTTATTTTACATTTTTTAGAATAATAATTACCTCGATTCTGTACGCGAAAGGAGTATGCCCTAATTCTGTCAGTCTCACAAACAACGAGCAATTGGATTTAAAATCTAATCCACGTGAAAGCGACCTGTCTACCTGTTGCCAATGAGTGTAGAAGATATTCTTATCACCTGTTGGTTGACGTTGTGGCTGTACTTCCACAGATAAAACAGTGACTCCACAAAGTTCAAGCTGTAACGTGAAAGAAATTTGTTTTAGTAAACATTTCCATAATAACAGTGAGTATTTATGTATGTTCCAAAGATAAATATTTTATTTTAAATTGTAATATTCCATATTTCTTGAGGATTTTTTGTGGCATGTAGTATAGTGGTAATATACCTGTGCTTCGGGGAATCCTTTTTTAAAAATGATTAAAGGCAATATATTGATATATTGAAATGGCTTATTATTAACTATTATTATTGATACCAGAAAAGTAGAGAATTTAGATAAAGAACTTGTGGTCAAACTTGGCCACTAGATGTGACTGCAGGTGGCCCTGGCGTGCCAATTTTGTATACTTTTTAAACCCTTAAACTACTACTACGCCACGAAGTCTGGTCACAAATCAAAATTCTCAGACAGCATTCCCTCCTTCCTAGTGAATGATTCTTTGGAATAAAATAAATTATATTATTTTTCATTTGATTGAATGTCGTATTTAACTTCACACACAAACCTCTGCTTATGTGAACACTAATATATCTCAATATATACATTCAAATTTAAAGAAAATGGCTGATGAGATATTTTGCAAATACAGAAAATTAAGCACTGTAAAACGTAGCCCCAACACCCGCGGAATATCCTGCGATCCTGCGTATCATGGCGGTTTTTGTAGTTTTCGAAGTGTCGAGCTATAAGCTCATGCCTTCCATATGAAGTGTGTTGACAATGACTCAGTTGTATTTGAAATTTGAAATGAACCGTCGAAACTGTCTCGATCGGAAGAAGTTAAATGAATGTTTTCCAATGTTATTATAATGTTGATAATTTAGTGAATTTGTAATTTTGAGATGTAATGAGGTCGTAGGAGTGTTGAGTTATTTTCATCGAAGAGAAGTCGGCGAGCTGTGTTTCCTTAAGTAACGACAAACTTGTCGTAAGTTAGTGTTGAGTTATTCCTTCCAGAAATTTGCTGTGTTGATTGTATATTCGTCTTGAGTTGACTTTGTTCATGATGCGATTATGGTGGATGAGGCATTTTGTACGTGTGACGTCTAGGAATACTAGTTCCTATAGCTTGAATTTCGGGATATGTCGAGTTGTGGAGTCTAGTCCAGAAATTGTGCAATTGATGATCAATTACTTGGTGGATGTAAGGTAAGTCAAGGTCTTCATGAAGTTGAGTGATGCGAGTATCTCTTGAATGTCCTGTTATGATTCTGGCTGCACGATTTTGAACTAGTTGAAGTGTACGTAAATGGGTCTTTGCTGCATGACTCCATGTAGGCATAGCGTATAGCATCAGAGATCTGACCATCATATAGTAGATATGCAGTCTGGTTTCTATGGGTAGGATGTGACTATGGAGCATTGGATATAGATAGGTTAGACGTTGAGTAGCTTTTTTTGTAGTGTTCAGTATATGTTGACGAAAAGTGAGTCTTTTGTCTAGAGTGACTCCTAGATATTTGGCTTCAGATTGAAGGTTGAGATGTTGATTTTGCAGCGTGAGTGGTGCTGGTAGTGTTCCATATCTTCTGGTGAAATGAACTACAACTGTTTTGTCCGCGTTGATTTTTGTCCTCCATTTTGTGGCCCATTGATCTATTTGTAGGAGGTGTCGTTGAAGTTGTAAGCTGGCATAGTTGAGGTTGCTGTTAGATGAGAATATGGCGGTATCGTCTGCAAACGTTGCTATGGTGGTGAAAGGAGATGTGGGTATGTCTGCTGTGTAGAGGTTGTATAATAATGGAGATAAGACTGATCCTTGTGGGACACCAGCTGTAATTTGTCTAGAAGTGGTAAGTGCAGATCCAAAGGAAATTCGGAATGTCCTCTGCTTGAGGAAAGACATAATGAGTTTAACATAACTTTCCGGTATATGGTTTATGTGCATTTTGTACAGTAAGCCAGCATGCCAAACTCTATCAAATGCTTTTTGGACATCTAGGAAAGTGGCTATAGTATGTCCGTAGTTATTGAAATGAAGAGTGATATGCTCAGTAATTCGAACCAGTTGAGAAGTAGTATCGTGACTTTGTCTGAAGCCGAATTGATGTGATGGAAAGAGTTGTAGTGCTGTAATGTATCTGGTAAGTCTTGAGTGCAGAAGTCTTTCAAATAGTTTGCTGATATGCGATAGTATACTGATGGGTCTATAGTTCTGTGGATATAGTGCATCTTTCTGAGTTTTGGGGATCATGCAGATTTTTGCTTCTGACCAGGCAGTTGGATATTTGTCCTGTAAGGAGAATAGCGTTAAAAATTTTGCAAAGTAATACTATTGCTTTTCTTGGAGCTTCCCTGAGTGAGGCTGCGTTGATGTTGTCCAGTCCTGGGGCTTTACGGGCACTTAGTTTGCGTGCTGTTTTTTGAACTTCCCTGGGTGTGATGAGATCCTGAGTTGGGAGCGGAGAGTTGAGTTGTAATGATGTTAAATATCTGTTAACTAAGGTGATTGTATCATTATCATATGGCTCGGTGTTTAGAGTAAATTGATCCTCCATGAGTTCTGCAAATATTGAAGCCTTGTCCTCGTCAGTATAGACAAGTCCATTTGGTCCATGTATTGGTTTGGATGAAGGAGCATTTTTCCGGCTAAGTACTCTGCACAATTTCCAAAATTCTTGGTTAGGTTTTTGCAGTGATTGTAATTTGGCGTTCCAATGTTGAATTTCAATTCTTTTGATACGGTCATGGATCTGTTTTTGTAAGTTATTAAGTAGTTTTTTGAACTGAGGATGTCTGGTATTTTGCCATTGTTTTCGTACTAGTCGTTTAAGTTTGATCAATAGTTGCGTTCTTTCTGCTTCTGGATTGAGTTGAGAGTCACGTGTGAAAGTATGGGTGTTGATTGATGTTGCTGATGAAATGGCTGCAGTGAGAGTGTTGACAGCGTGATCAATATCTGTTGCTGAAGCTAGCGGTATTTTCAGGTCTATTAAATTGTTTAGTTGTAGGCGGTATGAATCCCAGTCAGTTATTTTGTTTGGCGGAAGTCGTGGTTGCTGAGGCCTATGGATGTGTTGTATGTTGAGAGTTACTGGATTGTGATCGGAGTTAAGATCGTTAATGGAATGTGGGCCATCAGTGATGTTGATATTATGATGAAGCGTTATGTCCAGGACATCAGGTCTTCCTCCACTGTAAGGAAAATGCGTGGGTTCTACTGGTGCTGTGACTGTAAAGTCAATGTTTGAAAGGGCAGTTTCAAGCTCAGTACCAGCTGCGTTGGTGAGGCGTGAGTTCCATCTTGGACTTTTAGCATTGAGATCCCCTGCTAATAGTATATTTTGATTTAAATTAAATAGTTTCTGAAGATCTGCTGCATGCAGTGGTATTTTAGGTTTTTTGTAAACTGCAATTAAAATAATTGAGGAAGTTTGTGTGAACAATCTAATTCCTGTTGCTTCTATTGTTTGTAGATTAGGTAGGGTGAGCGGTTCATAAGGCAGATGAGTTTTGATTATTATTGCTGTTCCACCTTTTAATCCTGGTCTGTCGTTTCGAATTACATCATAGTTGCGAATTTTGAATTTGTGATAATGCTTTAAGTGAGTTTCGTTAATCATTGCTATGTCTATTTGATGTGTTTGTAGAAACTGCTTGAAAGTAAGATGTTGATTATAAATACCATTGGCGTTCCAGTGAAGTAATCGTAATTCCCTGTGGATTGCAGATTTATTGTGTGCCATCATTGAATATATCAAATAGGATTGTGATGAGTGTGGTTAGAAACGTAGTAGTATCTTGAGCTGAGACGAGCTGCGTAATTCCAGCCTTAAGCTTGTCCAGAGTGGAGTCTAAATTTAGACCTTGGAATAATGGTATTATTTTGGTGATAACTGATTTAAATAAGTTGCCATCTGGAGTTTTTGTTGTATTTGTTGGATCAGGATTGGAGGTTGTTTTGGTACGATTTTTGTTTTGAGTAGTTTGGGCATAGGATGTGTTTGAAGTTGCGGTATGTTGCGGTGGTTGTTTTTGTGCTTTTGGAATGGTTTGATCATTGCTGTTTTGGCTTCTATTGTTTGCTCTGGATGCCTTCAGTGCTTGGAATGCTGCACAACCTTGGTAATTTGCTGGATGGTCTTTTCCACAGTTGGCACATTTAGCTGGCTGGAGGCGATCCTTTTTGGGGCAGGTAGAGGTGAGGTGAGATTCTGCACATTTTACACATCTGGGATCCAGAAAACAGGTTTGCTGGCTGTGTCCAAGACATTGACATCTGAAACATTGGAGGTATTCTCTTGCTTTGTAAGGTTCAACTTTTATGCGATATTGGCAAATGTAGTCTAAATTGTAGAGTTCCTGGACCTCAAACGGTTTTTGTAAGGTTGCAAGAAATAAGGGAAGAAAGATCTTCTCATTTGTGGTCTTGTCTTTACCATGCATTTGGGTTACAGAGATGACAGGAAAATTCATGTCTTTTAGACTTTGATGAATTTCAGCAATTGCCGTATCAAAGGGTAATTTTCTGATGACGACTTTGATAGGACGGTCTTTTTTGGGGACCTCAGTGGCAAACTGATACTTTGCTTGGATACAAAAATTGGTTACCTTTTCATAATCAGAATTAGTTTCTAGTTGGAAACGAATGTAATCCTTTCCGTGTTGTATTTTAGGTTTGACTTGGCATGTGGCTGACAGTGTTCTAGTAAAGTTGAATTTGTTTTCAACTCCATAGATGAATATAGGTGGTGGTTTTGCTAGCGAAGGTTTTGTTTGAGTTTTTTGTCCTTGTGGCGGTTTTTGCAATGTAGGAGAGTCATTGTCTGCAGTTGTAGCGGCTAAGGTTTGATATCTGTTCGTTGTGCTGATAGGCGTCACAAGTTTAGTCAAGGAGTCCTTTGGTTTGGCAGTATGTTTTGGATAAGTATATCCTTCAGTGTCCATGTCAACTTGTTCTTCAGTAAGTTTGATGCCAGTTATGTTAGAGCATACGTGAGTCTTGAAAGGAGGCGGTAAGCCAGGAGTCTTTATTTCAGGAGTGGTATCTGGTGTTGTGGATAAGTCTTGAGCAACATCATCTTTTACAGTGTTGTTTGTTGGTACTGTATCCATTAATGGAGGAAATGGTTCCATATTGTTCCGATTCATGGCATGAAATGAATTGCGTTGAGCAAGTAAGCGTGATCTTTCTCTAGTCTTAATTTGAATTGCACGTTCTAGAGCTTTTCGTCGTTGTTTACGTTTTGATTCTTGATCAATAGCATGTGAGGTTGATAGAGGCATCTACCGGTCTGCTGAGGGAAATACCTAAAAGAAAAATGGGGGGGGGGGGAAGCCAGAGGTTGGTCACCACTAGAGGTGTGCCGAACCCGGCTCCTTGAGACCGGTACTTCTTGAAGGCTTTCAGAGAACTTCCACCTCTCTCTTTCAGATTCCACGGGAAAATCCGCTGATTCTGTTGCCGGCGACAGAGCAAGCAAACAGCCTACGAAGGAAATCAATGCTGCGACAAGTGACACGAGCTCCACATACATCAACGTCCTATTACTCACTCCCGCGGAATAATCGATTCTTATCTAATCTTTAAACAAATTTCCTCTTTCTTATCTAGGTGATATATACATATCCATCATGCATAACGTGTAGTCTATATAAGGACAAAAGTTGAATTGTACTCACGTCTGATTTCTGGTAAGGTGGTAAAGTATTCTTGTATTGTAGGAACAAGTTATTAATAAAAGAATGCCAACGGAAGAACGATGGATCTCGTATGGCTGTTTCCTTGTAATACATTACTCCAGGACTGCCCTGAAAACAAAAAAGTTATTTAACCGCTGAAAATAATGATTTTTTTAAAAAAATGTATCATAATTAATGCTCGTATTATATTATTTTCCATAATTCAAAAAACTAATTTCTAAAACAAAATAGCGAAATAATTATACTACACGAGATATATGTAAAATGTTTTACAAAAATCCTGTTTCTTCTGTAAAACTGCAATACCTATGGAAGGTAAAAAACAAAAATACAATAAGTTTACTTTTAGTGCGTCTCGTCCCTTTGCTGTACCGAAATAAAAGCATTTTCCACAACGATCAGTTCTGTATTAGTCTTTATTGACCTGCTTTTGACAACCTTGAGAGAGTATAATTTTGCCATTGCTTGTAAATGTCTAATCGGCCGTCGATACATGACTGAATAAATTATGATTTCGCTGTTTTTACCGTCGGCATCTTTACACAAATTCGCATATAAGCTAGAAGCTTAGTTAAATTTAATATTTAAAGAAAAAGAAAGTTAAAACCATATCTGAAACCGATACTGGATTTATCAATGCCATTACACTTTTTAAAAATTGTATGAAGCCCAGCAACGTCTTAATTCTTGGAAAAAGCGTAAACATTATTTACAACATGCACAGTCCTGTACGTTGTAACGTCTCTCATATTTGATTCAATGTTGGTTAGTTACAATTAGTATATTTTATTATTTCTGAGTTTTATTATATAATTTCATTTTTATGGATAACGTCTTTTGAACAATCCTGTGCGTACTCTTGAACTATAAAATTAATTTATAAAATGATAAAATACTAATTAGCAGAAAGCATTGTAATAGCATGTGTGTGTGTGTATGTAAATGGATACAAGATAATATTTAAATTGTGTAAAGAATGACTTCGGTTTTGTGACGCCACTACCCGAGGATTTCTGAGCCTCAGCCAAGGGTATATAAGTCGTTGTAGCTGGCTAGGAGCTGAGAAGAGAGCGAATGGAACCTTTGACGACGGCAGACAGCAGTGGAGGCACGATGAAGTGGTGAACGGATTCCGTGGTATAAACTGCACGGGGTTTTGGACCCCCGTCGACGGCGAGACGATGTACCTATTAACTCCAGTACTCGTGTCAGGTTGAATGGGGCAGGTACAGAAGGCTGAGGAAACCGTGGGCGGAGCGGATTTTCGGTACTCGTGCATACAGCACAGTTATAGGAGACCTTGTGGAGAAGCTTGTGGATCTTCATCGGAGCTGCAACGGTGTGGGAGCCAGTGGGTGGCCGTTGAAGAGAAGCTTTGCGCAGCGTTGTACCAGACGCCTGAAGCAATCAAGCCAAATTGAATGGATGAATCAGCGGAAGCGGGTCAGTGGTCACCGCGATAGCAACAGCACGGGGTGGCATGCATATTGCTAGGACTTTGTATGTGGGAAGCCCCGGCGACAGCGAAGCGACGCACCCAGTACCTGTGGAAGCTGAGGTAACATTTTTCACATTGTTTCTGTTGTTCGTCGCCCCACCACCAACACTGCTCTTCTCTTACTCTTCTAGATTGTAGTTAGTTTCTTTCCTTCTAACAAATATATACCAACCAACCAATCAACCTGATCAATTTATACCTGTAGTAACTTAGATGTAGTGGGTTTTTTTCCCGGCTTCATCGGTTTTTTCCTCTTTAAAAGTCATCTCTTGCCTCTTTTCTATTGTCTTTTTTCACCTTCTTTCACTATTCCCGATGTAGTGGTAAATGTCTTCGGATAGAAACCCCTAGAACACCTCAGATCCTTGCTTTTTAGTATTCCTATGCTAACTGCATGCGGAGACCTAGGTAGAAGTTGGAGAGAGGTCATTCAACGTGGCTGGACTTTCGGGGGCCCTGCTTATCCACCCGTTTCTGTTTCTAGGAGCTCACATTTCCTCGGGATAAGGCCCGAACCACATCAAGCTCTCTTGCTTGGCGTTGCTTTCTTCGAACAGCAGTCCGCTAATAAACCTATTATCATTCAAAATCTCTTTTACTTTATTGGTCTTCGCCGTTTGACAGTGCTTTATCAGAATTACTCTTTATTTCTCTTTTATTCTCTGGTACTCTTTGTAGTTCATTCCCAGCACCTATTACCATCCTTTGTGTTTGCCCGTCTAAGAAATGAGGCAGGTGGCACTATCCTAGACTCTGACCCGTCTAAGAAATATGGCAGGAAGGGGTCTTTAACCAAATATCTGGATTCTACCCGTCTAAGAAATGAGGTAGGTAGCGGGCCCCTACCTTCCCTAGTGAGACCCGTCTAAGAAAGGAGGCAGGTTGCATAATCCTTTGGCTCTCTTTCGTCTAAGAAATGCGGCAGGAAGGAGTTAACTAACCATCTCTCTATTATTCTTGGCTTCAGCCCGTCTAAGAAATAAGGCAGGAAGGTGTCCTCATTACAACTATCTCAAGTCTCGTTCTCTTGTACTAATTAACTATTTGCCTTTCAGCATTGCGTTTACGGTTCATCCCGCGTTCATAGCCGAGGAGGAAATCAGAAGGTATATCATAGGGTATTGTCTTGGGGTCGTTGCGTATCAAAGAGATTAGTATTTCGAATAGGCCTCCACTGATATACTTTACAACAAGCAAAACTCAATAATTAAATAAAAAACGGAGCGCATAGTGATAACAAGCGTAAAAGACTGAGAACTAAAAATTTGGTCGATATTGGTGGACTGAAAGTGGACAATCGAGGTGAAATGTTTGCTCTGGAATCTGCCTATCAACACTAACCGATTAGCCCAGTATAGTTACGTACAGCTAGATGGTTCAGACACACACAGATCGAGATCAAATCAGTCACTGACAAACTGTTCACTTTAGGTCAATATATTTAAAATAGCAGGTAAAAGTTTCAAGTTGATTAATCCTCAATGACTGAATGAATGGTTGTGTCACTTCGAAGATACTGCACCTTAAAAGTAGTTTAATACTGACCTGATCCTCGTAATGCTAGGTGATCTCTTTTCTCGCTGAATTTGTGTGAGAATATGTTTTGTTTCTAAGGCTTCTAAATAATTTAAAAAATGATTTCTCAACCCAAAAATAATTGTTTACTGCCAAAAACATCGCATATTTTTAACAAACATTTAACAGCTTTTTTAAAAATAATTGTTATAAAACCTTGGTGTGACGTTCCAAAACCCAAAAATAATTGTTTACTGCCAAAAGTCTCATATATATATTTAAGACAAATAATTTTTAATAATTTCTATAAAATTTTGGTATGACATTGCGGGGTTTACAAAATAAAAAGAAACATTGAAACATCTCAAATATGTGTAGTAGGTGAGAGTTGCGGAGAGGAGCTTGTTATTATATAAATCTTGGTATTAAAAAGTTCCAAGTAGGAACAACTTCAGGAATTGTTTCTTGGACTGGTAGTTATGGAGTTAAGTTCAAAACAAGATGTCCGACGGTTATTGTTAATTGAATATAAGTGTGACAAGGTACTAAAGATATGTGATAGGACATTGTCAGGTTGGTTCTGCACGAGGATTTCAGATGAAGAACCAGAAGTACGATGTGATATAAGATGTGTCTACATATGTTATGATCAATGGTCATCTTCAAATATAGGTTGTTCTTGCTAGAAGGTAGAACCTACCAGATATTCTCTTGTGAAGGGAAGTTACGATTGGTCGTTGAAGTACTTAATAAAGTTATAAGTCATCAAGGAATATATGTTGACTTTGGTAATTTATGTTATTTCGTTTGGTAACTAACATGAGTCTTCCCTTATAATAATAATAATACAATTTATTCCATAAGAGAATTGGCGCAGTTAGAAATGGCTACTTTAAGAGCGACTGTGTTGGAGAAATTTAACCATAACACAATGAACATGATGAAGTAAGTAATGATTCTATGGGAACTTTTAATTTAGACCTTAAACTTTTAATTAAGAATACATCTCGCCATTATTAATAATGACATTTCGTGTTTTGTTATATATTATGTTAAAACAATGTACCGAAGTTCATATGTTAAGTTTAACCCTCACACATCCTTAGGGAGATGGTACTTTCTATTTGCTTTCCGGAGCATTAAGCTATAATGTCCCAGTGTCAACAACCAGAACATGATTAGAGTTATATTACTGTATAAGTGAGGAATCTATCATCTACATTGTAACCCCGTATAATCTTGTTATGTTTGTTTTACATATTACGGGAATCACAGCGAGAGCTTTAGATATTCCTCTCAACCGAAATCAAGAGCTTTAGAATTTGCATATTTTGTGGCGTTAATGTGAGATTTCCTAGCCTAGTTTTACCTAATTACTATCAATGTATTGTTTCTAATTATGCATAGGTCTCACCTAAGTCACGTTATCTTAGACATGAAATCTAACGATTAAGGGCTGCTTTTCATGAAAGCTTGCGTTACTTGCGATTTGGGTGAATTGAAACGCGTGTTACACGTACATTACAATAAAACAAGCGTTAAAACACGTGTTTCAATTAGCTACTCACCCAAATCGCCAGGAAAGCAAGCAACGCAAACTTTCATGAAAATCAACCCTAACACTACCCTATCAGCAAGATTCGTCGAGCCGATGGTGGCCCAGTCGCGTAACAGTTGGGTCACCGCTGGTTCAGCGCCGGCCCGACGAATCTTGCTGATAGGTAATGTATCCATTAAAGAGGATAACTCCGTATCCAAATCCGTACGGAGTTATCCAACCACATCCTCTACGAGTATGATAGAGATCAGCTATACTAGATCAGCTTCATACTTCATTTGCTCACTAATCAACAATTCTACAATAAATCCATAGAAACTCACACTGTGTTTCCTACACTGCATCATAAATCATCTTTAACGGCGTATAGAATAGTATATCTCATATTATTAACAAACAGCAATTAACATCTTCCAATATCAATCATAAGCAGCAATTCAGCATAATTAAAATATGCTGGTCAGTCTTATATACTATACTTTATTACATAAAAACAACAACACAGTAATGACTTGTTTACATTACCAGCATCTTACGATTGTTAACGTTAACCCGAGTTCACTTTCGTAATTTAACGGTAGTTACCGTTAACGCAGGTTTCAAATTTAACTAGCGTCAACTTACGACGGTTATCTTGTAACGTTAGTAAGAAACGTCTGTCTAAACGCAAGTTAGTCATTAGGCGGGTTCACTTCGTGAGTTTATTTCTTTCTTTATCGAAATATATAGTATCCTAGTGGTGCGTATCACTTTTAAAGTATAAAAGAATGATGGCAGAACTAATCTACAAAATGCGATGCTACAATCAATTCATTTGTATTCATTTTTTATAATTTATTCCTTTCCCGTGGATCAAAGCAGATTCTTTACTCTACGGAAACCTCTTCCTGTTTCTTTACAGACAATGGTAGTACAAGCATGATAACCAAGTTAAGTTCGCTAGTCTGAACGCAAGTTAGTTTTACCCGTAAATCTAACCTTCGTAAAAGGTTAGTCATCTAAACAAGGTATAAGCGTAACAGTCTCAGCGTTCTGGAAGTAAACGATCGAGGTTAAATATTTGCTCTGGCGTCTCATTTTCGACAGATGATCATGCTATGTAACGTAGAGCTTGATGGTTTCACCTCTTTCTAATGCATTACATCATTTTCAATGGAGAAAGAGAAGATTGAAAAAGTTCGGGGAAAACACAACTTTACTACATCTGGCAACATTGGAATTTGAACTGCGAATTAACGATTGCCAGTTTCCACTTTCCATTCATGACAATGGTGGAAAAGGATTAGAATTGATGTTACACTTTTCTTTCGATTGAAATGCAGTGCATATATGTGATTTGTAAAATAATGCAGTTTTCTTTCACAGGAAAGAAAAATTATTGTCGAGGAATATTTTAGAACAGTTTTAGAAGAGTTTTCCGAACATAGTCATGCCAGAGAAGTTGACTATATTTTTCGTCTTGTTTGAATTCGTGAAATGTGCGCGGGGGGAAATTGTAAACTCCAACTCTGAATCTCTTCGCAGTACGCAAGATTCGGAGTTATATTGAAGAAAATGTGAATTTTTGTGTGCATTAGCCTTGTGTGTACACTTTGAATTTGAGTGTTACTTTCATTTTCATTGGGCAGGGTTGTCAGGTATAGTCAAGTTCCTTTTTTTTAAATCCGTACTTTACCAATTTTGTTTTTTTTTTTCCTGAAAATGACAGTGAGTTAAATAGAGGTAAAATACAAGCTTTAGTGTCACTCCACACTAACAGCATTGCCAAAATCCATTCTAATATTGAAGAATCTAAATTTTCTAACGTTTCGGACATCCGGTATGTATAGTTGAAATCATAGTTACCAGGTCTAGCGATAAAATGACTACCGTTGTATCACTGTGTTTCACTTGGCAAGAGTTCAGTAGGATAATATTCGAGTTGTTTATATTGTAGGGGGCGTATCTAAACGTCACCCCTACTTTAATCAAATGCAACTGTAATATGTATTTATATCTTAGGGGACGTAAGTAAACCTGGATTACTTAATTAACTAGTGCATTGCTACATATTAACAAATAAATGATATACAATTTGGACTTAAATATACCTTCTTCATATTAAATCAAATTACACCTACAAAACAAATCTTGACATCACCCAGAATATTGTCATTCTGCATTCTACTGTAAAGAGGAGCAACTTTGTATATTCGCCTTATGCCTTGTTTACATTATTAACATCTTACTAAAGTTAACGTTAACCCGAATTCATTTTAGTAACTTACTTACGTTAACGCGGGTTTCAAATTTAACTAGCGTCAACTTACGACGGTTGTCTTGTAACGTTAGTAAGAAACGGCTGTCTAGCCGCAAGTTGGTCACTAGACACGGCTCACTTCGTGAGTTTCTTTCTTTCTTTATCGTAATATATAGTATCCTAGTGGTTCGTATCAGTTTTAAAGTATAAAAGAGTGATGGCAGAACTAATCTACAAAATATTATCAATTCATTTGTGTTCATTATTTTATAATTTAAATATTTTCCGTGTACCAAACAGATTCTTTACTCTACGGAGACATCTACCTGTTTCTTTACCGACAATGGTAGTACAAGCACGATAAGCAAGTTAAGTTAGGTGGTCTGAAGGCAAGTTAGTTTTACCCATAATTATTACCATTGTAAAATGTCAATAATCTAAACAAGGCATCAGCAGCGGTTTACTAACAAGGTACAACCGCAAAGTACATGACAGATATTGGTGTAATATTGAAAAATTGCAAAGTTCTGCTGAGCCCAATGTGCATTATCCTATTTTTTAGCGGCCTATAGCGGTAATTTGCTTAAAGTATATAGTTATGAGTGTTCATAAATGAGAGAGTCAATCGTAACTGGTGTTCATACAAACATAAACAAACATTACTAAAGAAGAAGACTATATTTGAATCATGACACCACTGTTACGAAAAAAAAATCCAGATTCTTTTTTCTTCCAATTATAAGCTATTTTTACTTTTTAATTTCCTTACAATATTGGAACAGGAATATCCGTGCACAATTTCACACAAGCACTAATTCCAAGTCACTAACGTAGACGATAAAAGTAAAGCAATACTCTGGAGTCAAACACCACTCTACAGCAGTAACTTATCAACAACTTTCTACTGCAAGGTAGGGTTGAAACCGAGTCACTTCTGCTGACCCGAACATAGATGACCCAGAGCTCCGGTCCTAAATTTGACCGGATTTACCTGGTGAACTGTTTCAGCTCTGCTGCAAGGAAGGACATCTTAAGTCTTTTCTGTCCCGAGCAAGTCAACTAAAACCTTGAACATCTGCTGCGCCGCCTTTTTTGATATTGCAAGAACATTAAAAGGAGAAGTTAATTTCTAATCGGAAGACAAATTAAATATTGAAACGTTCCTTGTAACAGCGGTGTCATAATTCAAATTATATCTTCATTAGTGCTGTATATTTATGTTTGAATGAACACACGTTATGATGAAACCCTGATTTATGAACACTCATAACTAGGCAAATTACCGCTATGGGCCGCTAAAAATATGATAATACACACTGGTCCCAGCAGAACTTTGGGTTTTGCTCAATATTATACCAATATCTGTCAGTTACTCCGCGAATGTACCTTGTAAGAATCCTGGTACGCAGATCCTTGATTGGTAGCAAAGCTACCTATAGCAGGCGACGAAAGATCTCGCTTATTCTCTGTTACGATTGGTTGAAATCTCAAGCTTCTTTCAATTCCGCGGCAATACTTAAGGGGAAGAGGTACAATTAGACAGTGTACTAACATTTTTGGTCATATTACAAAAACTAGAAAGTCAATTTAAAAAAGCTCTAATACAGAACTGCCTAAAGAATGTCTCCTTCATTTAAAAATGTAATGAAATTTTAGGAGCAAAACTGACCTCGTAGCATAATTTTAAATGTAGATGCTCTTGACGCCATACATTTTAAATGGGAGAGAAATATGGAGAAGAAAAAAATCATTTTTTTCGTGTAAAACGGGGCTTTTTTTAAAAAAAAAACTTGACAGAAAACTTCTTTTTACTATCCTCTTTCACTTTATGTATCTTTCCCCTCCATCCTATGTACCAATTCTTTGTGAGGCTATTAAAAATGAAATTCCTATAGTAATATATGGGCTTCTGACTTATTCATATCGTCCACCAGATGCTCATATTTACGTTAGGGTTTCTTTTCCTCTTCCATGTTCGTACTTCCGTGGTGATCACTGACCAGTGTGCGTGGGGGAGGTAGAGAAGAACTCTGCTGGCTGGTATCAAATGACACTATAGGGTCGTGGGCAGACATTCCAAAATAGAGCAGAGTTCCCTCCCTCTTTCATTCATCAGAGTAAGGTCGTCAAAGATCGAATATATGGCTTCAGAGTCTGGTTTTGGTGAGAGATCATGACGGAAGCAGTGGCTTTCGCGGGTGTTTGTGCTAGCTATTTGGTAACCCAGTCTAACAGGAAATATAAGCGCACGATATTGGATACGAGAGTTATTTAAAAGGGGTAACCAACATGCAGTTAACTTATTGAGAGAACTTAAATTGGAGGATGGCGTTGGCATTCGGGAGCTCGTAGGTTCGATTTCAGCGGCCGACCACCCTGACTGAGGTTTTCCCAGCGTTTTTCCTCAGTCACATCAGGCGACTGTCGAGATGGCACCTTCAACATAGGTCCTGTCCAACACCTTCCCGAATCCTTTCCACTGTCTCGGCATTCGCCTGTTGTGATTGAGAAAAATAATCTGGAAAAACCCTAGTCAGGGTGGTCGGCCGCTGGAATCGAACTTGCTCCCGTCGGGACGGGCGTAACCCATAGTGCTTTTACCGCCCATCACATCCATTTTATCTTATCTTACAACGACCTCTCGAATGCTACGCCAATGCTTTACCACTGAACTACGGCAGCTTGGCTTGTTCTACACTAGAACTGAAATTAAGATACTGTATATCACATTTTAACCAATTAAATTTACTTTGCTAGAAGCCATTTTGCGTACTGCCGTTTAAGCTAAAATGGCTATGTACTTATGTTAGATTTCTTTCCAACATGATCCCATTGAAATACCATCATGAAGTTTTGCACATACTTTCTAATCAGAAGCACATTGAACATATTTTCTTTCAAGAAAAATAAAAATTTATATTTCGAGTTTTTCAAAAAAAAGTTTTGTTTTAATTTTTAAAAAAATATAAAGATTGGTCTAATAAAATCAAGTAATATATCAAATTACAGCTCTTGAAATTCTGAAACAAATGGTGGAAGTTTGCGTTGACTAGGACAATTTAATAGTTTTTGAGTTTCGGGCTCTTAAAAGTTTCAAAACGCGTAAAAAATTAGTCGTTTTTTTTTATTTTTAACAATTTATTCCTCAAAAACCGAAAGTGACAAAAACATGAAGTTTTGTATTTTTTATTATATTAATGAATGAACAGTTACCAAATATCACACATTTTGTAAAACCCAAGTTTTAAAACTATTTTTTATTGGTTGATTTGGTATGGAATGACCCGGGAGGGGGGGGGGATCCTAAAACTAGTGGTTACTGATAAGTGATAACTTACTACCTATTTGGGTAGAAATATACCTGCTTGGGATAATATTCAGGATCAACAACCGAGGATGAAATCCTCAGGCATCAGGGAAAAATTACAACCTGCACGCTTTTTAAATTGTTATGCTAAAGACTCTATACATCTTTAGTTTTCTTTCTCCTTCTTTTGGCTGTTTACACCAGTGTTTTATATTTCTGAAGACCTTTTACATCTTCAGCTTTTATATGATTTTACTGTTTCAGTTTTCGTATTTTATCCAAATAACAGCTAAGTTTAGACGTGACAAAGATAAGGGGCTTTCCCCGTATCGGGACTGGCGTAAGCCATAGTGCTGTTACCGCCCATAAAATTCATTTTATCTT
>JAGDQP010000561.1:0-24907 GCA_022664845.1 Lepisma saccharinum | reverse complement strand
TTTTTCAACGCTATCGATATGATTGCCACAGAAATCTGTTGTCTAAACGTTTGGTATGCTCTTTCAAGTTTTTGAATTCTTAATTTTACTGGTTGTCCTGAAGGTTATTTACCACTTTCACCTAATTGTGAACCTACAAAGCAGAATGTACAATACGGTCCTTTATCTATTTAAAATAAACAAACAATTATATGGAGACGGACGTAGTCATAATCCTTACAATTAATTTTATTTTTTAAAACTAACAATCATATGCTACCAAACAATTATATGTTTCCATTTCTTGCGAAAATACTCTCTTCCAAGTTCATATAGGTGGAGTTAAGGGGGGGATATATCCCCCATATCCCCCCTTACCTAAACCACTGGTTCGTAAGTCAATGCATTTGTTTGTTTTTTTAACCAGTGCGAGGAAAGTGAGAAGCAGCAAAGCTGGACCTAAGTTCGGCGGTCAGTTGTTTGAGACAGGGGGAAGGGAAGAGATGGGAGAAGTGCCCCTAAGCTATATGTCTTGCAAGATCTCTTCTGTCCTTTCAAACCACAAATGATTCTTGTGTGACCCTTCCTGGAAGATGACAAGGAACCGTAGGCAAGTAAGATTTCGACTTCGTAACAGAGCCATCTGGATGCCGGCTGATGGCAAAAACGAAACTCGAAACTGTATCCCCGCTTCGGCTATTGCTAATAATTTTGATCCAGATAGTCTTTTCAGATGTTTCTCTTTAAAGAATACTTCACAGCTCAATTCGTCTATATTAAGTGGAAAATATTGCCAGTATGTGTTACTACTTACCATGTACCGTTTGTCCGGGTCGTTAGCCAATCCAATGATAATATGGCCATTGTTGTGAATATCGCCATAAAATTTACGGTCCGGTGACAAAATACTGGATTCAACCATATTTCCAAGGATGTCGATGCCCTCTTTTCTATTCAGTGAAATTCTTTCGCCAGTTGTTCCCTTAATATATAGAAAAAAGGAACATTATCATATATACGCTATTACCAATCAGTGCCGGATCTAGGGGGGGCAAGCGCCCTGGATAGCAAACAGCTAAAAATAAACCCCTAAATAAGAAAGTAAAATCGCCTATTAAATTGAAATTGACCTAAGGGTGTTCAAAATTTCAACACCGGCGTGCTAAAACATTTTTATGTTATTCCATACAACCTACCTTCATCTTTAAAATTCAAAACCACGATTCAAGTCAGATAGGCAAGCCTACTGCCCTACTGGAGTTGGTAATAGCGATGCCACGACAGGCTCCAGAGAAGATAACAAAAGAACACTACGTGATGCGAAACAATATTGTGGCCGTCGCGTCGACCGGTCGTGTTGTTTAGCTAAAGAAAAATAAAGATGGAAAGGGTGGCAAAATTTAACTTTGTCCCCCATAGGATCGTGATCTGGCACTGTTACCCATATATACATAGAGTATACGCTAATATAAACTTAACATTCTCAATTTTCTGAAAAGAACCTGAATAACTTCATTTTTCAACAATATGGCCATTGGCCATGCCTTTAGCAAGTACGCACACACAAATTGAATGGCCAACGAACGTGTGTCATCAAAATGGAAACGATTTTGGTTTCTTTGAAGACGACTTTTCCAATGGATTAAAGCGAGTTTAGTACGAGGGATGTATGAGAAGTTTTCAGTCCAAACATGATCTCCTTACTGTTGATGTAAGTTACGGAGGTACAATGCAACATGATGTTATGAAATGTGTTGACGAAATGTTAGGTCTGGAACTAAAAATGTATTTACAGATGTTTGAAGTGACTTCCTTGCGCAACAAAGTTTGAGAAGACTAAATTCAAACATCAAGCAGTGGGTTGCATCTGAAGGGGTTGTCACGAGTGCAGAGCCATGCAGATATCAACGGTGGAAAGTGAAAATGACCTTATCGCTAATTTTGTGAATTAGCAATTCCCTCGCTGTTCTGTGGCAGATAGTCTGCTCTAAAAAACAGTGTAAAGGGCGTATGTGTATCTGCATTTTGTAAAAAGCAAATGCAAGAAAACTCCTGGAACAAGCGTTAGTTTGCATACAATTATAAAACCTTTTCACTTCCCGCCGTCGATAGGGTGAAGACATTAAAAAACAGTGTCCTTTCATACATCTGTACTGTTAAAGTTGGGTGGCTGTATTGAAATGTGGAAGGACGTCGCTCAAAGATGAAACGAGATCTGGAAAACCCTCCACAGAAACAACGGATTAAAATGGGGAAACTGATTTCAGACGAACTTGAATCTGGCACATAACTGACGGAGTGAACGTCTACATTGTAGTGAGAAATGTTAGGGATAAGGTCGTAACAAACTTCGGGGGATGATTGTTGACATCGAAACAAGAAGAAAATAGTTCCCATTAACATAGGTCGAATTTTGCGTCGTTTACGAGATACAGCGTTGCCAACTGTGACCCCGAAAGTCGACACCGAAAATGGGATGAAAATTAATAAGTCGGGATAAAGCAGAAACGACACATGAAATGAAAAATATCGTTTGTGGGCATCAATCCCAAATCATATATTATATATTACGATATAGTAATCATAATAAAAGCTACGAAGTTTTCTTTTTTTTAGAAAAGACGTTTCCAGCTGGACATAATAGTCAATTGGAGGCATATCCAAGTAACGTCTGCTAAATACTTAAAAAATGATCCTACCAGCATTTTTATTAATCTTTGCAATAACCAAGTCAATACATCAGTTAATCTAATAAAGGAATATATTTTCTTAGACAATTGCAATTCCAGTTGATAACGGACTGGGAAGGAAATAGTGTGAATTCTTCGAGGAATCGTCAGTGAATATATGAACTTCACTTTGAGTCTACCGAAGATATTTTTAAACTTCGAAAAATGAAATAATGAAAATGTTTGTGAGTTTAAGACAGTCCTTTATTCTTTTGCAAGCGTTCTATTTCTTCATATTAGTAGTATGTGTACTGAAGAATAAGGTGGTAACATATTTTAAGAATGGTCTTACGAATGAGATTAAAGCATCTTGCTTATGTTTTCTTGCCTTCATCATAGTATGCACAAAGATCTTTGCTGCATTTATGGAGGCATATGCAACTTCGGATGTACGGATGTTGAAGTTTCAACATCTCCAAATGTATTAAGCTCTAACTAAAATGTATTGTACGATCAATGCACTTGAGGAAGAGATCAGTTGTTGATAACTTAAATGTATGAAGGATAAGAGTTCTCTTTTTCTATGTTGAAATTTATTCGATTTACAGTATACCAATTAAGAGGTCTCGGTACCTACGGTGCATTTGTGTATGTGAGAGTTTTCATATTTTTAAAGATACTGGACACATGACAAGCAACAATGAAAATTTGAAAAGCGGTCCCAATAATACTTGTAAATGGGACATTGTTTATTTTAGCTGAGAAATTTGAATATCCGTAATGGCAGACTTCTCAGATAAAATAAACAATGTCAAAATCGTAGATAGTTCATTTGATACGCATTCACAAGTATTTTTTTTCCGCAGCTTTCCAAAATTTCATTGCTGCTTGTCATGTCTTAAAAAAATATGAAAACTCACACACACAAATGCACCGTAGGTACCGAGGCCTCTTAACAATTCAAGAAAACACGGATCCTACTTCTGGAACAAGAATATTATACTATTGAGCTTGTTTGAATATTGAACAGCCTTCAGCGTTCAAATATTCTGAAAACGGTGGCTCTAATAAAGTTGAAGGGTACATGGGAAGAACAGTCAAGGTCCATTTTTGAAAGTTGTGAGGGAAAAAAACGTATTTTAACTGTAAACACTTGAATTTAAAGTTATTTTTGCTTTGGGCATCCTTGCTTGAGGTCGATGACATGCCTAGTGCAAAAAAGTAACTTTAAATTCAAGTGTTTACACTTCTTCTCACAACTTTCAAAAATGGACCTTGATCGTTCTTCCCGTGTACCCTTCAGTTGTATTATCAGTGAGCATATTGAATAATTTAGAACCTAGAATAGAACCTTGAAGCATACCACTAAGGATTTTGCTTATCAGAAAATTATCAGAAAATTTTGCTTCTACTCAAATCATGATATAACTGTCACGATTTACGAATTTATGTTTAATTTTGTAAAGTAGTAAGTTAGTAATAATTTCTAACTTATAACAATGACATGAGAAGACCTCTTTTACATATAATGAAATTAAGGCAATAAAATTGAATATTTTTGAATGTAGTCTTTGCAATAAGCCAGTCGTTAACGAGATTTAGTAATTATAAATCAGAGCAAAGATCTTTGATTAATTGGTATTCCTGTTAGGTAAATTGGCTTTGAGTTGTTTATGGATGACTGGAGAATAGAGGAGACCGCATAACGAAGAACTTCACGGACTCTACGACTCACCCGATGGTATACGAATAATGAAATCACGACGACTAAGATGCGTAGGCCATGTAGCTCGGATGGAAGAAAAACGAAGACTATATTCCATCTGGGTTGGAAAGCCGGAGGGAAAGAAACCGTTGGGAAGACCGAGTCGACGTTGGGAGGACAATAGTAGAAGGGATCTTCGAGCAATAGGTGTTTGTGATGAAAACTGGCTTAATCTTGCCCAGGATAAAACCCGATCCCGAGCGTTTGGTACTATGGCGATGAACTTGCGAGTTCCGTAAGCCATAGAGTAAGTAAGTAAGCTTTTTATCTACCAGTTTTTGCCATGTCTCGGCTTCGTCTAGTCTAATCAAATTGCACTATCTTGATAGAATCCCTTGATAGTAATGAAGTCACTACACTCTCCCTGTACGCCACTGTTTTTCTATGTTTCAAAACACGTTCCCAGCGAAATAGTAACGGTTACTTCGGAACTGTATTAGGGTTTCTCAGAAAAGCACGCCCCAGGTTTCAAAGTTTCGGCCCACTAATATTGAATAAATAGTTTTATGGCGAAATTGTTATCTTCTAGTACAATTGTGTCACGCCATTAAAGCTGTTTTGACCCTGTATATTACTGCAGCCAAAAAATGTATCACAATCAGCGGTAAGTTTAAAGATTTTCAGTTAGTACCTAGGTAGATTACGGTTCCACTTTGAAAACATCTCATACCTAAGTTTGTTCATAAAATTCAGTTAAAAATATTAATAAGTCTGTAGCACCGTAATTAACAGTTATGAAAGCTCTAAGTTCGTACCTTCAAGCTCTACGTAACGATACTGGAGTGACTGCTTAGTG
Organism: Lepisma saccharinum; assembly: GCA_022664845.1. NCBI lineage: Eukaryota > Metazoa > Arthropoda > Insecta > Zygentoma > Lepismatidae > Lepisma > Lepisma saccharinum. The sequence goes on along the minus strand of JAGDQP010000561.1, from coordinate 19,698 downwards.
TCGAACGCTACAGCAAATATTTAAACTCGTTTGTTCACTTCCAGTCTAATCCAAATGTGAACCAAATTTTCAGTTCTAAAATAGTTTTATACGCTTCTTATCGCTGTGCGGCCCGTTTTTTATTCATATAATTGTATATATAAAAAATGGACCGCATGGCGATATGAAGCGTAAAAAAACTTAATTAGAATCGAAACTTTTGTACACATTTGTTTAGACTGGAAGTGGACAAACAAGATTATGTTTCCTCTCCGCTCCCTAACTTCACATATTCATGAAATTTTCAATGGCAGCAGTCAGTCCAGTATCGTTTTAGATAGAGGCCATTCGTTGGTACAAACATGGTTATTTACACAGCGTCCGACCATAATGGTAATGACGGTCGAAGTTGTAATATGCCAAATTGTATTTCTTTTATTCATTTTTCTGTCAAAAATATTTTTATATTATCATATCTATTAATAATCAGTTTCTTAGGAACGATTAGTTGAGGTTTCGAAAGTCAGGTTCGGTTCTTTTCATTACACCCGATAGGACGCCGCCATTTTAAACGTTGTATTATAACCGTTATTAATATAATGGCGCGTTATTTATACCCTTTCCAAAGCTTCTATGTGAACAGTGTAATTATTGTACTATATTACTGAACAACTTTGATTTGAAGAATATTTAATGACTTGATGTGAATAAGTTTGGATAATAAAATACGTACGTTAATAGCAAATCCCCTGTCAATTGCTTCATATAGTCTGTCTCTCCAACGTTCCATGTCTTGTATGGAAAATTTCGATCCATCTCTGTTAATATCCTTTAAAGAAAGTAATACAACGTTGTCATTAAATGACTCAATCAGTGTAGGAGAATACTCCGGAAGTTGTCATTAGTTTTAACTTACAAAGCCACCTGCTGGCGTTCCGGTGAACTAGCTGCGAGCGAGTGGATCGCGTATAATAACAAAGAACCTATTCTAAGTTAACCTAACCAATACATATAAAAAAGAAATGAAGTTATTTTCCTTTTCAGAAATTTAAAAATTATCCGGATCACCCGACCAGCTATCCGATGCTTTAATCACTACACCAAGCCGGCAATTTCCCAGCTGATGCTTGTAAGTGTGTTGTAAGTGCTTGACGACGACTTCCGGGGTATAATTTATTAAGTCTTATTCCAGCTGCTGGCGTACTTTTCTAACTACAAGTTCATCAATACAAAATATACATACGTTAGAAAAACCGTGCATAATCTCAGCAGCTATGTTTAAATCATGAAATATTTAATCTCCATATACTTCAAAATAAACCTAACCTCGAATTGCTTTTATTAATTAGGTTATGTTTGATTGCCTTCTCAATTAGGTTAGCATGTTGTTGTCAACTATAATAATACCATGATTTACTTAACTCATGTAATATGATACTATCAGATTCCCTGTAATCATTGGAAACCTAGATTCACGGTGAAAGAAAACTATAGTTTCAATGCATTAATATGTTAGTGCAAAAAACACATTGAAATAACTGTCATCATTGTTCTAAAGTCATTAATTGTATGTAATACCTGCGCCCTTCGTAATTAAACAAATTAACAATATTGCAATATGACTACATCAAAACTTTTATTGTTGTATGTATAAAAGCAAAATTATTTACTTAGAATATACAGACATTGCACTGAAAAAGAAAACTACAAAGGCCATGTTTACCCTAATCTGGAACAGAGCACCCAGCTGTATCCCAAAATTAGGAATATTTAGGAGAACCAAGTCAGGGATGATGTTTGCGGAAATCGGTAAATCCGGACCATCCCAGTATTAATCATACATTGCTTATTTATTCATGGATACATTATTCCTGTAATTGGTTGTAATTCGTGTATTCTAAAAATGAGTAGAAAATGCACGATTTTATTCCATATTTTTAATATTTTCTTTGGAATCAATCACTGGAGACATAAACTCTCCAATTTAGTGTTTATTGTATAGGGTAGACCGGGGCTATTTGAGTCCAAATTTCCAAACACCGACGTACTTTAGAGTTGAAATAATTATGTCATAATCTGCGTACATTATTATAGTACAACATATAAAAAAATAAAGAACCTGTTAAGTCATGGAAATTCTGAAAACGAATTTAAAATAAAAATAGCAGAATTCGAGACTAGTAATAATCACGGGGATATTTGGGTTGCTCAGGGGGCTATTTGGGTCTTTCGCGGTATCAACATTGTTTACATTAATCACCTTAGCGTTCATGTATATTCTTAAATTATACCCTTTTCTATATAATTTGTGAAAAACACAACATTAATAAACATTTCCCCTCAACTCTTCATTGACGTAACCACTATCTGGTAAGGAAACATGACAAGCCGGTGGTAGATTGTTGACGAATTCTTCTCTCATAAGCTGACCTTTGAAAATAACAAATGGTGTGATGCATTGTCCAACTGCGTTGCAAGAGACTATCACAATGACATTCGCACCTCTTTTCACGCTAGTGAGAGCAACCACCTCTTTTTCCATTTCTTGGCAATGACCTTGTTTGGGTTGTTAAGAGGAAACCCTGTTTCATCCACGTTGTATATACGCTGTGGTTTTGTGTTGACACTAATCGTCGAAGTAACAGATTTCAACAGTTGAAAAAATCACTCACTGCTTCCTTATTAATTCCCTCAGCACGAGCTCTTGAATGTCCCTCAGGTTTTCGTAGTGATAAGTTCGGATGTCTTTTCATGAAACTTGAAAACCAATCTTCACCAGCTAATCCTTTATATTTCCAAGGTTGCGGAATTTGATTTATTATTACATATCGATGAACAGCTTTACGAATCGTTTCAGGGGTGTAGCGTAGTCTTTTTCCCGCGAGAGTCAAAATTCATACCACGAACTCTTCCTCCTGTTCTTCTGTCAGTACTGTGGGTTGACCTATGATTTTCAGTTTTGCACTTTGAATTATTTCATCATTATCACCCAAGATTAGTCTCAACCTTTTGACTTGCACTTTCCTTTGCAAAGTTTCAAAAGTTACATTAGTGAGCTGTGAAGCTCCACGTAAACTCAATTCACCTTTTGTTACACTTTGGATGGCCTTCTCCATGTCTTCATTATTTCACTTGTTGTATTTATGTTTTAATTTGTATGTCCGTATCATCTAAAAAGAAAATGAAATGTTTTGTTTTACATACATGCATCATATAGTCTAAACCATAAATACAAAATTAAAATCCATAAATTAAATAAATTCACATAAGTTTACACTTGACTCAAATAGCCCCGTTTCACACATGTTTACGTAGGAACGTACTACTTTCACACTAGACAGAGGAGAGCACCAAAAATGGCGTTTATAACATGCGGACGTTCTGTTTTACGTGTACGGTAATAATTTTACAAATATATGCATTTACACAGGTTCAGCACCTTATATTATACAGGCACTATTTTATATCAGAGCAAAATATGAAGTATTGCAACTCACCTTGCTCAGAATAGTCGCAAATTCACAGCAACTGATAAGAAAGCAGCAGATCAAAGACACACACACCCTTCCCTTTGCCAACGAACTCACAACTGAAGCCAGGTTCAGCGTACTGGTGCGCATATTAAATGCGCAGTGGTATTTTTCCTTAAGTTTGACCCAAATAGCCCCTTGACTCAAATAGTCCCGGTCTACCCTACATAAAAGCCATTGGAGTTCACCTGTCAACTGACATAGTGTTCATTCTTTCGTATCATTCAGTACATACCATTCTATATGGTTCTGATAGCCTTTCCAACCATTGTACAAGATGGCGACGATAATCGTGCTACCTTTCCCGTTAAGAAAGAATTCTCTGTGGTTACTTTGTAAGATTTTTTTTAATGAATGAAAGCATTTTCTTACCTTCAATTTTGTATCCGCTTGTCGATCACCAAAAGTTCTGCCTGCATTCCAACTTTTCAATTGAGAAAAATAGCCTTCTACAAGGGGTTCTCTCCAGTTCATTAAGGTTTCAACTCTGTTTAATTTATTAGATAGTCTCTCAAAATGATATCTACGAAAAATAAAAATAAAAACATTACGCGTATCAACAGTGTTTAATTCCATTATACACAAGCCTGTTATATGGTATATACCGGTATGGTCATAATAACCCTAATGGCGCAGAATATCGGGCCAATAACCCGAGCAATATAGAATATCGGGCCAATAACCCTAGTAACATAGAATATTGGGTCAATACTGAGGCAGTGACGGCCATTTCGATAATGTTTGCCAGTATACGGCCAATATTTGCCCGATATCCTTTCATATTTGGGCATATTTCATGTTTGTTTGTTTTTCACCTGGACGGTGAAAAGCGACAACTCCTTCTATTCATGAAAATGGGAACAAAATTCAGAAAGTTTTATCACACAAATTAGAGTTCCTAACATGGATAACTGGTGGCATGATGAACGTGTCATTCAGTAGTCTATTTCATACCAATATGACATGGTTTATGACTTTTTTGGATGTGCTGTCCTAGAGTCTGGTAACTCTTGTAATATATACTCTGCCTTTCGAGTACCTTTGTAAGCCAGGGAGGAGTATCGTCGAGCGAGCACGGAGGCCCAAGAATTGGACCATTATGTCTTATGGTACTTTCTCCACACCCTCTTCGTCGAATCTGGGATTTCCACTCCTGTATGTTTTCAACTCACTGTCAATGCTTGGCAATGTCTTATGTGTTAAAGAATCATTCTTAACCACCCATGAGGATTTTCGATTTTGTTCCGACAAACCACAGCTCATCTTCGGAATTGTTGCTCTACATTCTACATTTCTTGTTCTAAACTTGGTAACTTTTTTGCTTCCATTCTGTTCGGAATCTATGTTTCTTGTAAAGTATTTACCTGCAAAATAGTATTTTGCTATCTGATGGTATGTAATAAAAATATCTGTTGCATCCTACATATGTGTTGGAAAATTATGCCTCATTCGTAGAGTCCTCATTAATTTCACATAGAATAAAAGCTTTGATGCATACTAGGTTTGTCCAAAGCTACGAACTGAGCGGACGTGGCTCAGAGATAGAGCGTTGGCTCAGATTTCTGGGGGTCCTGGGATCGATCCCAGCGGGCGACCATCCTGACTGAGGTTTCTCCAGGGTATTACCTCAGTCATACCAGGCATATGTTGAGATAGTACCTTCAAAACTAGTCCCTGGCCGTCTACGTTCCAACATCCTTTCCCCAACTCTATCCCAGCCTGAGCCTAAGATGCTTAAAAAAATTAAAATAAATTCATTCAATTCCGAAGCTACGAATAATTGATCTGGAAAGTTGCAATTCTTCAATCGAAGGTCCTGGGTTCGAATCCTGGCTGAGGCATAGATATTTGTGATTGTGGACTTTAACTATAACGTGACAGACATCGTGACGGGTCGAAGTCAAAAGTTGCTAGAATGGCCCCATACAAAATAAAGTTTACCAAGTTTTACCGAAATTGAAAAGAACTGTGCCGACTGTACTAGTAGTTTGGTATGAAGTGTCAGGTTCTGTGTTCCAGTTTCATCTGGAACATGAATATTTGTAGGTTTTAAAACTCATAGAATACCAGCGGAAGCCAAACTCATTAATTACTAAAAATGGCCCTCTATAAAAATTGTTAACCAAAAATATTTCAACTGTCTTTCTATACTAAATTATACTCGTTATGCTATCAGTTTTAAGATACTAGAGATCTAACTTTGGAATCAAAATCAAACACATTTTCTGTAATACCACATCAATAAAACGTAATGAACTGATTTTTAAATAATAAGTATATTATGCGTTTTATAGCACTCGAAATAAATTATACAAATCTTTACTCTAATGTAAAAGCAAAACCCTTTACGACCAATACAACGTCTGTTCGGGGTGATGAGACGTATTCAACGACACCAAGTTTGTTTTCTGGTGCTGGCATCCGGGATTTTCGAAATGATCTAGCCGGAGTCGTACAGTGCAGCTCAACAAGATACGTCGCCTGTGGCTGTATTGTACATAGCTCTGTATTCATTTAAGCTGTTTATTCCGTTACTTTCAATAAAAATGAAGAAAGATTAACGTTTAACGATTACATCTGAAGTTTGATATAGGTACAGGGGTTGGACAAAAAAATCTAAAAACACGTCATACAGGACACGTAAGTGTGGCCCGCCACTGTACACCACGTGTTGCGGTTGCCGATCGTGTTTTGTTTTCAATGTGTCATGTGGACCTTCCTCTTCCGTCAGCAGTACCCAGTTCACCTGTGAGTGTCGTGGTGTGCAAGTGGTGCGGTAAAATGAGCGACCTGACAGACTTCCAAAGAGGCATGATCGTTGGTGCCCGTCTGGTTGGAGCTTCAGTGACAACAGCGGCGACCATTGTGGGGGTAACGACAGGCACTGTGTCCAATGTCACGATGGCATACACAATGCATGGGCAAACAACGTCTGCAAAGCACAACAGTGGTCGAAAGACAATCCTGTCCGATTGGGACAGGAGGGCATTAAAACGGATTGTAGCAGCTAAAAAGCAGACCACTGCAATGAAAATTACGTCTGAACTCAATTCCGGCCTACAGAACCCGGTTTCATCAAAAACAGTGCGACGGGAACTTCATAAAATGAAAATTCATGGCAGGGCAGCGATCGCCAAACCTCTGGTCACAGCAGTAAATGCGAAGCGGCGTATCCAGTGGTACAAGGACCACAAGGAGTGGACGCTTGATCAGTGGAAACACGTAATGTATTCCGATGAATCGACCTACACCTTGTTTCCAACAACCGGTCGTGTTTACGTATGGAGAACACCGTCGCAGGCCTATGATCCATACTGTCTGCGCCCAACTGTAAAGCATGGGGGTGGTTCTGTTACAGTATGGGCAGTGATATCGTGGTTTTCTGCAGGTCCCATCATAGCCCTGCATGGAATGATGAATGCTAAGGCGTATGAGGCCATTTTGGGGGACCAGGTTCTACCCATGGCCCACACATTGTTCCCGGATGGTGATGGCATCTACCAAGATGATTTGGCACCCTGTCACGCTGCAAAAACGGTGCAATCATGGTTTGAGGAGCATGACCAGGAGCTATCACACCTCCGCTGAGTCCCACAATCACCAGATCTGAACATCACTGAGCCATTGTGGTCTGTGTTAGAAAGGCGTGTTCGGTCTCATTACCCTCCACCATCATCCCTTAAGGAACTGGAGCATGTTTTGGAGGAAGAATGGTACAACATTCCACACACCACGATTCAGGAGCTGTATACGTCCATTCCACGTCGGATCCAAGCTGTTTTGGACGCAAAAGGAGGCCCCACACCATACTAGGTATGATTTTCACACTTTTTCAAACGTTTTAGATTTTTGTCCAACCCCTGTATATATATCAAGTGACTTTGAACATTTTATCAACTAATTTATTTCAAGGAAATTGAAACATAAGGAGAAAACTTTTAAAAATAAAATATTTTCAGAGATCGATTTGATGGTGACTACGAACATACATATGCTGAATGAGAATTTGAACCAAGTATTTAAATGAGACGCGACATTTAAGGCAACACGGTTTAGAGTCTTATATATTACAATAATACCAGCAACAAACTTCCTGAATTTCGAGATCCGGAAACTTTAAACTGAAATTCTTGAAAATCCACAATATTCCAAAAATCCATAATTTCGAAACATTCCCCAAAACTTGAAACTGGGGTACCTGCGCATTCCGAAATTCCAATATTTTTCACGACTACGAAGACATTTATAACATGCGACATAACACATGTTATGACACATTTCGAAAATAAAATATTCTGTATCATTCTGTAAATCAAAAATTCCGAGATTTTTTAATAGTTCAATGATAAGTAATTCCGAGATTCTAGAACATCCTTTAATTCTAAGGTTCTACAACGTTTCGAAAAGTTTGCATTTCCGGGACTCCAGAATGTTCTAAAAAAATCCAAAAAAAACTTACAACATTACAAATGATGAAACATTTTGAAAGTACGGAGATTCAAGATTTTAATTTAAATTAAAAGCAACGTACCTGGCTAACATTTGTTGATGCATATAGTAGAAAAGTTCACCTCGGCGGTCCTTGTTTACTATACTATAGTCTCCAGTAAATGGGTAGAAAACATGCCAATTCCAGTGATATTGGTTTAGTCCTATGTCCTCTCGGAAATATGAGAGTCGGTGCTCCGGATCAAGATCGGTGCCCATGAAATTCCAGGGAATCACAATAGGTTGTGTTCTATTCTATAACCACAATTTAAAATAAGGTGAACTTGTTTTAGTTGATGTATGATGTAATCTTACAAAACAGCAGTGAAAAATTATTTTTATAGTATAAAAATTATTTTTATATTATTATTAATAAAATTATTTTATTAACAAAAAATTATTGTTTATTAACCATAAACAATAGCACTGTGAATTTATATTATCATTCTGCTCTGTAAGCACAAACAACAGTTTCTACTTATTTTAACTGGATATGATTGTTAAGAAAATACGTCAAGCGTGCGAATTTATTTTCATTTCTCTGTTCTGTAATCACGAATAGTTCGTGTCGATACTATTTAGTATATTTTTACATGGTAATCTACCATCAAAACTATGTTTATATTATTCTTATTCATTCTCGTACTATCTACGAGGCTTGGCTAAAAAATAACGGGACTGGCAACCCTGTCAGTAGTATACGTGGAGCAGTGGGGAGCGCATGCGCGCAGAGCAACCTTGAACTTTCGAGAAGAGAATGACATACATGCGTTTCCGCTCTCAGTCGGGTTTAGTCAAGGAAAGTAGAACTTATTAGGTATGCCATTCGTGGAAGGATTACCGATAGCGCCATCTATGGAGAGTTTTGCCATGACGTCACTATACGGACCCCGAAAGGCCGAAAGGAAGTACAGATATGTTTATTCTTAACTGAAATAAGACTATCACCATTATCCTATCCATCTCTCTATTGCAATGAAATATTTCTAAAGTTGATATTAGGGTTCTAAAATCAATTTTCTATGAGTCCCATAAGATTTCCTTTAAAATAAAGTTAACAGAGAAATATTTGTCTTACTATTTAGAACACGTCGTTCATTTTTATGCAGTTTAATAGTCTACACTCATTTTTAGAAACGTGAAAGTTTTTTAAAAAAAGTATATATTTTTTCATAACCAAATAATTATCAGGTACAAAATTTCTTTTATATCCATCGTTGTTATGGACTTCCCTATGCTCTCGCTATAAGCACACACTCATCGGTCCGTATAGTGACGTCACGCGCCTTTCAACCAATGGCTAATGTTTTCCTGAAATCTCGCTCTTTGGCACCCTCTGGGGTTTAGTGTGTGAGCAGCGATTGAAGAGAGAAGTGTGCAATCGTGTTGCCGGAAGAATGGCAAATGTGAAAACTGAGCAGCCCATTAACTTGAAATTCCTTGTGAAATTAAAGAAATCACCGAGTGATTGTGTGAAACTGTTTCAGGATGTTTATGGTGATAAAACGATGTCACACACGCGAGTGTTTAGTGTCACAAATGCTTCAGCGAGGGACGCGAGAACGTTGATGATGATGAAATACCGGGTCGTCCTGTCACAGCAAGAACAGAGGAAAATCTGGCAGAAGTTAATGACATTGTCCGGAAAGATCGCAGGCTCAGCATTCGAATTATAGCAGACATGGTGGACATCGTTAAAGAGTATGTTCGCGAAATTCTGCACGACCATTTGAACATGCATACAGTTTGCGCTTAAATGGAACCACAAAACCTCACGCAGGAGCAGAAGGACTTCCGGAAGCACACAATGACATAATGGAAAGCCTGGAAGCAGAACCGGGCTCGTTAACGAAAATCGTCACTGGTGACGAGACGTGGATTTCCCAGTATGATCCGGAAACGAAAAGGAAATCCATGCACTGGAAAACTCCCTCATCACCGCGAATGAAAAAGGCACGCAAGAGCAAATCGAATCTGAAGGTCATGCTCATATCACATTAACCATTCTTCCGGCAACACGATTGTACACCTCTCTCTTCAATCGCTGTTCACAGACTAAACTGAGAGCAGCAACTCATGTATGTCATTCTCTTCTCGAAGGTTCAAAGTTACTCTGCGCGCATGCGCTTCCCACTGCTCCACGTATACTGCTGAGGGTTGCCAGTCCCGTTATTTTAGCCAAGTCTCGTATATATACAGGGTAAGTCAAAATGATGTACCCGATTTCATAAATTTATTTTGTTAAATATAATGAACATATCTGAATGTAATACATGTGGTAAGAAGGCTAACTCTCAAAGTTTTTTTCAGTCACATCACAAGTGCTCTATGTGAGCACCTCGCGTAACACGACACACATCAAGCCGATAGTCTATCTCCTGCCAAACCTTGTGTAGTGTGTCACGGTCAATCTCTGCAATGGCTGCTGTGATGCGGGCGCGAAGGTCACCCAATGTTGTTGGAAGTGGTGGTACGTAAACACGATCCTTTATGAAACCCCACAAAAAGAAATCACACGAGGTCAGATCGGGGGAACGAGGTGGCCAACGAATGAGAACTCGATCCTCCTTAGATGCACGGTCTATCCAGCGCTGTGGCAATGCCTCATTGAGATGATCCCGAACGCTGCCATGGTAATGCGGAGGGGCACCATCCAATTGAAGAATGAAATCTGCACTATCCTCTTCGAGCTGTGGAAGGAGCCATTGTTGCAGCATATCAAGAAAAACATGTCCTGTCACAGTAGGTTCAAGGAAGAAAAAGGGACCATAAATCTTTTCAGGGGAAATGGCACAAAACACATTCACCTTGGGTGAATCGCGTTGGTGTTCCACAACTGCGTGGGGATTATCAGTTCCCCAGATCCTTACGTTGTGTCTATTCACATTCCCAGAAAGGTGAAACACCGCTTCATCACTGTAACGTAACCTTTCGGCGAACCCATCCTCTTCCATTAACGTGAGAAAACCAGCACAGAAAGACGCTCGAGCAGCATAATCAGTGTCTCTTAAGGCTTGTAGCAGTTGCAAGCGATAGGATTTCATTTGTAAACGTTTCCGCAGAATTCGCCATACAGTTTTCTGTGGCATTTCAAGTTCCCTCGCTGCCCGGTAGGTAGACTTCTGTGGACTCCGCACAAAACTGGCGCGAACACGTTCCACTGTCTCTTCCTCAGCTGAAGGACGGCCAGTCGATTTTCGCTTACAGATGCAGCCCGTATCTCTGAATTTTTCATACCACGTACGAATGGTTTTTCCAGTAGGTGGGTCTCTGCCATACTTGGTACGGAAATGCCGTTGAACACTCATCACAGAGTTGTTTACATGGTAATCCAGCACACAGAACGATTTCTGCTCTCCAGTCAGCGCCATTTTCGTTAACTGCTTCCAGCGCCGCGTAGCGGTAGACAATGCAACCACGCGGGACATAAACTAAACTCAACTAAACTTTGAACTTTTGCCTTTCCTTGCGCGTAGCTCACATTAAGATATGTTCATTATATTTCACAAAATAAATTTATGAAATCGGGTCCATCATTTTGACTTACCCTGTATATTATAGAATATCGTATTTTTAATTATCTCTTTATGTCTAATATGTTAAATCATACAATTGTCCCGCGGTATATCTTCCTTCTAGCGAGTTCAGGAGACATTCACTATAATTCGTACCCTTTTCAGAGACAACCCATTCTCAATGACAATGATTTTAATAACATTTTAATGTTTTAGGGGTTTTTAAGATTTTTTTAAGAATACTAGTGTTTTATGAGAATTCAACTTGCCTAATGATTTCTAATTCTTCAATAAGGTATTTCCAGATTTCTGAAGATACCTTAGTTTTCTTTCAGATTTATTAGAGCTATAAAATTAAAAAAGATTCTCTTCAACTCTTAAAGTACTTTAGTATTCCCAGATGTTATATAAAAATTCTTAAGATAAAAAGAGTACCCTAAAATTCTTAATGGACTGCAACATTCGTTAATATTATCAAGTGGTCCTTAAGATTTCTTACGTATTTTAAGATTGTTTAATATATTATAAGATAGTTTAGGATTCATTAAGGTTCTTTAAAATTATTTAACTTTCTTTGAGTCTACTTAAGATTACTTAAAACTATTTAAGATTCCTTAAGATTCTACAAGATTACTTAACGTTCATTAACATGCCTTAACATGTCTTACAAATTCTTGAGATTAGTTTTTTTAAATTCTTTAAGAAAAAATAAGATTTGTCAAGGTTCCTTAATATTCGTTAAATTTAGTTAAGGTTCTAAAAATTCTTTGTGATACCCTGATATTATGTTGTAACGGTTTATAAACGAATATCATAAACTTTGTCAGGCCATATACCTTACGGTTTGAGGTAAATCAATAAATTATTTCTTTAGAAAAGAAGAAGAAATAAAATGGTTTTATGGACTTTATATATTTTAGAAAATGGTGTCATTGCTATATAGACGCATCTAAAAGTTAGTGTATAAAATTGGCAAATTTCACAACGATTTTGGACTGATCTTTACAAAATTTTACGTTGTACTCAAAATTTTGATGCATAATACAATAATAGATGTTTTTTCTCAAACATAAGTGAGATTTGCAGTGCAAAGAAACAAGTACAATTCCTTGTCAAGAAAGAAATATTTCTTAGAATTTTTCTAGATTTTTCAAAGTCTAAGGTTTAATGTATTTGTAGGTATGCATGTGTTGGGTGTGTGTTTAATCAGGGTCAAAAAATTGGTATTTCCACCAGTTTTCTTTCCACAGTACCAATACAAAAGATGCAAGAACGCGTTACTTATTAAGTAACGTAACGCGTTACTTTTGAAAGCGAGTAAAGTAACTGGTAACGCGCTCCTTTTTGACATGGGTAAAGTAACTTGAAACGCGTTACAATTTAAAAGTAACGTGCCCAACACTAGTTACAAGAGTCGTAAACATCACTGTATAAAGCGTGCGACACAGATGAACAGCAAATGACAAAGGAAATGACATTTACAGCCAAGTGCCGTGGTGCGATGTTGTGGACAAGGTCAGTGAGCGCCCGAGCACAACCGGAAAAAGCCGAATGCAAGTGGATCGACCGATGCAGGATAATAGAGCGTGCCGGTTTATAGAATGACGAATAAAAGAGCACCTACTGTATACGGAAACAAGTAAGTCGGAGCTCAGTGACGGGACACCTCAACGGCACCTCAACTATCTTCTTAGCCCTGGTAGTTTATGATTTGAAAGTTGTCGACAGACAGACGTAGAGAGGATATAAGATTGTACGTACATAGTAATTCCTTAGACACAGCATTTTTTACCTATTAGGGTCTAATATATGTTTTGCTAGGATTGTTGGAATGGCATTTTAATTTGATAAAACGGCTTATTTGAAATACCAATGTGCTTATTTCAGTTCATAAGATTGTCAATACGCTATTTGGAAGTAGCGCCTACCGGGAACACCACTCGTTTCTTTTTGCTTTAATGTATGGACGTGCAGCTGTAATCCATACTTATGAATTGGTTCTTTTAACCACTCAAGAGCCGTATTGTAAACTAATTGATTCGTGTAGCTGCGGAGTTCCGTAAATACTATTTTCAGTTTCTTTGTATTTGATTATTTCCTTGCACAAAAGTTCAAAATAAGTCAAATTTTTGTCACGTACTGTATACTGTTAAAAAAATTTGTTAATGTTCCTAGGAATTTTCAGGGAGGTTTCTAAGAATTTTAGTATTTCATGTTGTTTCACTGTAATGGAGGAAAACTCAGAGACTTTTCGCATGATTATCTGAATATTTTTCGTTTTCAGTTCTGCACCTGCGCAGAATGAGAAAACTATTACTTATCGCAGCTGTGCATGCAATATTGATCAAGAGTTTGATGCCGCCATTTTGTCAGTTCTTATTTTGGTAGAAATGGGAAAATTTTTAATGAATGGGAATTCCGAACCCAAATAACAATTACATAAATGATTAAAATGTGGCATAAGTCGTGGGATCAACTTTGTTGATATCTTCGGGATTCAGCCAACATAATTCAGACACTCTATACTGTTTTCTTTTAACTGGAAATTTAGAGCTGTCAGTACGACGCTAGATTTTTCACTAAAGAACCCATGTCAAATCCCCTTTAGACTTCTTTTTCTTCTTCTGTCTTTTCTCTCAACATTCCTGAGAACTGTATGACGGATGCTTTTATTAGCCAAATTACTGAAAATTCCCAGGTATCTATAGTTGCCTGGCTTTTCCCAGGAATGTTTCGGAAAATTTTTAACATTGTACATTCATTTATTTCTATAAATCTGGTAAAACATTTCGACTGAAACGTATTTTTTTGTAACATAACAGTTATTCAATTGAAATATAATTTAGAAATAACAAAACTTAAATGATACGTGTACCAATTTCGCAATTTATGATATAACATGGATCCGTTAACATAATATAAATATTTTTATGTGTCTCACTTATTGGCATTCTATATATTACTTTAAAGTATATTACTAGAGCTATATATTACTTTAAAGTTGTACTGCTTTTCTCTCTATTTCAGAATATTATTTCTAATATAAACCCCAAATTATACAAGTATGTAACGAACTATGTTAATATCATACTAATATTCTTGTGCTTGTACTGAGATCCGAAAGACTACATACCCATTTCAAATAAGACGAGGGATGGCAAGACTCTCGAGACAAGACCGAGACTAACGTGTCGAGACTCGAGACCGAGACCAAGACTAAGACCGGAATTTTCAGATTGAGACGAGACCAAGACAAAACTGTCCTAAAAAAATCGAGACGAGAACGAGAGTGACTCCAATCTCGTTTCGTCTCGTCTCGATAGCATCCCTAATGAGAACTTTTTGTTCCTAAAGTTTTGACAATGAATTTTTGTCCATCCTCTGTATGTATGAATGTATGTATGTATAATTGAGGAGTTTGATGGAATAAGGGCGTACCTTTTTCCATCAAATTTAATGGCTTCTATCATACTTGAATAACCCTCTGTCAAAAGGTCAACTCAATATCTTGATTCTAGAGGTCAGGGCAGCTGTTTGAATCAGGTGCGACAACAGTCTAAAAAATACATGTTGAAAGCATATTAACACTTAGCCGTTGCTAATACGGTGTGTTTCTTTCCAAAAACTGTATTTTTCCTCCAAAAGCAAAAATAAAGCTGTGTCTCTTACTATGAGCAAATTTGTCTCAGTTTGACCCACAAAACCAAGAAGAGAGTGCTCAAGGCGATGACTTTTCACATAACAGTGAGAGTAACTAAAAGAAACAGTGAACTCTGAAGAGTTTTAAATAGTATTCTTGTTATCATTTCTCGTAATATTTAGTTTAAGCTTCTAATAGTCAATACAAAAGCACATTTTAGTAAAGTATTCATTATTTATAACAGAAAGGAGGCTTATAATTTAAAGAAAAATTTTCATGCTAGTACTTTGATGGGAAAAGGGCGTAAGCCACCAGTTGCATTTAGACAAATATTTCTAAACTCAAAAGCTAAATTAAGCGATCTAAACGTAAACGATCTCTTCTTTAACATGTTATTTTCCAAAAACGAGAAGAAAATTACACATTTTATGTTGATTTATGTAAGAAAAAAAACACTAATATTAATTTTCAACTTCATTCTTTCTCAAAATGTCTATTTCAGACTTACGCCCTTATTCCATCAAACTCCTCAATTGTGTAATACATATATCGTAGTTTTGGTTATTTCAATTTCGTGGGGCCCATGAAGAGTCATTGCTCATGGCCTCACAAAGGCTAGGGTCGACTCTGACAATATCTACATCAGGGCAGCGATAGTTACTACTTAGCACAATCAAATGAAAAATTCACATACAGTCCAGTTCATCCTCACCCCGGTTTCACCGAATTGTGTGATACAGGAATGGTTATTTCAACCAAACAAACGTCCCGCAGGCATAGTTACGAGATTTCTTTCAAATTGCAATTTATCAAGTATGCTAAAGAGAATGGGGATAGAGCTGGAGAACGTCATTTGGGACCACCACCAGCGAAAAAGATGATTCGCACCCCTTGAGAAGACAAGAAGATGAACTCAAGGAAGCAAAACGTAGCAAGCATGTGCAAGCGTTGCTCATGAATGTGCAAAATTCTCATACCACATTCACATCTTGATTTCATCTATTTCTTCTTCTTCTTCTTCTTCTTCTTCTTCTTCTTCAAGACTCCTTGGCACGAGGAGATGGATGGAACCGGTAAATTCATCTTTATTTCCAGTCAATACACGACCTGAGAAGTGTTCAACGTATAATGAATTAAAAGTCGTGAGTTGTACCTTTATTGTTTGTGTGTTTCACAGAAAATGTTTCTTTCTTTTCCTAATCATTTATCCATATTTTCCAGGCGACTGTGGGTTTACATGTGAAATTAGTACAACCAAGAATACCACAGAACCAGGGATTCTGCCAGGCCCCCCTCACCGGTGATATCACCCATCTAAAACGGCAAGCACACATCCCCAGCTTTAAAATTGTTACTATTAAAAATCCTGCAAGATTCTACTTAGACCCCATATCTTTTACTTTACCTCCCCCCCGAATTTAATATCCTGGTAGAATCCCTACAGAGAACAGAAAGAGGAAATGTTGCATTCCGTGGAAGCCGTGGCATTCCATACTACACATGTACATTATACTCGCGTCTAAGGCGAGCGCACGTAGAAACAATGTATCTCTCCAAGTTGTGTGTGCAATTAAAAAAACACCGAACCTGACTTACCTATCCTCCAAGTGCCCTTGGTTACTTCTTTTATTAAATTTCAGAATGCGTATATACGTAAAAGAAGAAGAAAAAAAGTTAATTTTCTTGAAATAAGTTTAGAAGTAACGACGCCTCTGGATCAGCTTCCCAATACATTGACCACCAGGCCAAGCTACCAGTTGCGGGGTGAACGCTTTTAGGTGGTACTAATGCCTTGTTTGCATTACTAACATCTTACAATGGTTAATGTTAACCAAGATCATTTTAGTAATGTAAACGCCAGTTACGTTAACTCTCGCTTCAATTTTAACTAGCTTCAACTTACGACGTTTATCTTGTAACGTTAGTAGGAAACGGCTGTCTAAACGCAAGTTAGTCATTAGGCCCGGCTCACTTTGTCAGTTTATTTCTTTCTTTATCGAAATATATAGTATCCTAGTGGTGCGTATCACTTTTAAAAGATAAAAGAATGATGGCAGAACTAAACTACAAAATGTGATGCTACAATCAATTCATTTCTGTTCATTTTTATAATTTAATTTTCTCCCGTGTAACAAGCAGATTCTTTACTCTACGGAAAGCTCTTTCTGTTTCTTTACAGACAATGTTAGAACAAGCACGATAACCAAGTTAAGTTCGGTAGTCTGAACGCAAGTTAGTTTTATCCGTACATCTTACCATCGCAATATGTTAGTAATCTAAACAAGGCATAATAGTTCAAGGAGTTCTGCGCCTGCGCGACAGTGGGCGGAGCTTTGGAAACATGTGCTGCCCTGAGACGCTAGTTACATTATATCCTTGGACCGTTGGACGCTTCATTGATATCATCCATCTGAATTCCGAAATGTACTAGAACAAGGCGTAAAAGCACATATTAATTAAAAACCGAAGATTTGGAATTACAACAGATCGAAACCATTCACTGGCATCAATTGAACATGTTTTTCTAGCACATTCAGCACAATACTTTCCTTGAGTCAATATCGTTGTTTTTCTAATTCATAAAATATTCGAAAAGCATTTGGCCTGTCGAGAATTATTCTTTTCGGTCTGATGTTCTTTAAATACTCAATATACAAGAGCTCTGCATCAAAATAACCATAGTTCGCCATATGCCTTCGCAATTTAAGTCCGAGTTAAACATTTAAAGGAGGAAAATCGTGTCTTCTTGAGGAAGTGATTGATGCTAAGCACAGCTTACAAAAGGATCACCAGATGGTAGCACAATAGTCCCAAGACTTGTTTGAGAAAATCACTCTAATTCTAAATTTATCGACTGTGCTTTTAATTTCATCAATTGTATTAATTATTTACTTCTTTAGTGCCAAAGATACTGACTGTTTACAACCAAATAAACGCAAATGCTACCAAAAATACAAAGCTTGCAGTTAAGAAGTGTCAAGTAAAATGTATGACTTTCAGAGATGCGGTGACTTCGGTCATAACTTAACCTAGCCTAGCTGTAGACTGTTCATGTACATTCGAGGACCCTGTGTAGCACACGCATAGAAGAGAAAAGTACACTTACGGCTACACTGGGATTGACGACACTTCTCAGTGCCGGAGGGCTGAAGTTAGATAGAGATTGCAGTCATTGCACAAAGACTAATCATCATCATTACCATTCATTGTTCAGCGACAGGATAGATCGTTACACCTGGTTACATCTATATATGTGTGGGGCTACGGCCCTCATTATCTTAGTAACAGTACTTCTCACTTTCGCCGGCACTAACATGTCAGATCATCAACAGCAACACCATCAAGGACATTACTTGCCACAAACAGTTCCAGGACCACCACCATACTCCACGTTAGTCAGCAGGAAACAACAGAAAATGGAAACAGCAACCCGATCACGATCACGATCTCCTCACACCAACAGCTCCGGACATCAGTCGCCTCCTTTGAAGAAAACTCACACTATCAGTGGATCAGAATCGGACGGCGAATATCACATGGATATAAACGACCGAACTGAATTCCCGGAACTTACGAAACCATTTTCTTTCATCCTAACTCATTATGACAGTAAATACGAAAATCCGAAACTACTACTTCAGCAACTCACCAAATACGTGTCACGGAACATCATCGTTAGAATCATCCCGACAAGAAATGGAATGATAATTCATACTACAGACGCCAATCTTGCTTCCAAAATTCGAAATAAGCATAGTTTCGAGATATTCGGAAAAACCGCTACTATGAGTCGGCTAGAACAGAAACAAACACGACAGCCTCCACCACCTCGCAAAACACCAACACTCTCTGTAGTGATTCGAGGCATAGACCCCAGCGTTCCAGATAACGAAATAGAAACCGAGTTAAAAGAAGAAGGACACTCCATACACAAATGCTTACGGATTAAAAACAAAACTGGGGGACCAACATACATGGTTCGTGTTCTAACAACTAATCAAGAAACAATAGACGATCTACTTCATCATGGTGCATACATATACAAACGCAGATACCGAGTTGAACCATCTCACTCTCCACCCCCACTCCCGATCCGTTGCGAGCGTTGCCAACAATACAACGTTCACCATACAGCAAACTGCACTAACGAAAACAAATGCGGATATTGTTCGGGCCCAAACATGCAGAACCCTCCAAAATGCACCACCTGTAGCGAAGCGCACCCAACTTTCAGCTATAAATGTAAAGCACGTCCAGCTCCAGAACCTACAAAACCCGAATTTACTGTACCAATTCGAACTCCGGAAACAGCCAATAAAGACAATATCACCGTGACTTCTGTATATCAACCAGTTAACATAGATCAACTATTAGCATTCATTACTGTCACCCTTCAAAATATCCACCCGTTTCAAAGACATTTCATCTTACAACAGATCCAACATGCAGCAAAAACCACCTTCCACGTGAGCTTCAACGCAACTTACTCTGGCCCATATGCTCACTTTAATGCACATGCACTTGAAACAGAAGTTTAAATTGCACA
>JAGDQP010000560.1:53266-154636 GCA_022664845.1 Lepisma saccharinum | reverse complement strand
TAGAGTTGCCAACACTGTTTTGACGTATTATACTCTCTTGTACTCTATTACCCTGGCCAATTCTTTTCCCCTTTTTCCTCCCCTATCTCGGTCTGAGGCAGATACATAAAGACCATCAATAAAACTAAAAATTCCAAGTAAAAAAACTGACATTAAACCCAATGCATTTTTCCCTCATCCTAAATTGTTTCTTCGCCTTTCCGGCTATGATATTAGATGAATGAAAACACATCATATAGTTACGGAAATAAATTAGAACATTCTAAACTCCTAAACTTAAATTTTCACTGAAGATAATTCACTATGATACTTGTAAGATCAATTCTCCACATATATTACAGAAAATCAGTGAAAATGACATTAAATCATAAATCCAATCCGAAATAGTGCCAAATTGGAATATAAAAGGTTTCCTTTCCGTACTATGAAAGCAGTTAAGCAATGTGTAAAATTAGTGTCAGAAGATTCGCGCAAATTCTGCGGAGCTCACTTCAGAGTTGGACACATCAGAACTTCTTTTCTCTCAAGATCAGCAATCCCTAAGTTCTCTCATAAATCGGAATTTAAAGTTACAAGTACTACATTGAAAGAGTGAGAACAGCATGTCTTAACTCGTAAATGTGGCAGATAAATTAAATAATCTGTTTTCAGAATATTTAATATATTCCTTCTATATTTTCAACTTTCTAACTTATTCAAAAATCCCAACATGTTTTCCTTATTATGGAATAATGACGGTCTATGGTTCATAAACCGTGTTTGCAAGAAAGGATATGAGACAACGGAAACGAATGTTATTTATGGCTTGAGAATGAATCGCATGTATAATGAAATCATGCCACTGAACAGGATTTTGTGGTGTAGATTGCAATGCTATTTTGTCAATTAGTAAAGGAAATTAGAATATATTGTTGTTGTAACAACGGCATTTTGGAAACCACTAAATTGATGTTGGCTCCGGAATGACATCCTTTCAGAATTGATCAACAGGAAAGATGGACTCTTCTATCCTTAATTTCTAACCACAAAATTCCCTGTTTTCCCTAAAATAAAAGACGTAATTTGTTTTGAAATAAACAAAATGTGTAATCGCTAATTCTCTGAAGATAACACAAAATTAACGTCACGTCGCAATTTCCATAGGAAACGACGTCAATCAGAAAGTACATAAAATGCTATTCATATTTGTCTTGTTATGTAAGTGTGTGAATTGAAGACGGACAACGAACATCGCTGCCTCCATTCAGGTCAGATCTATTTCAATTACATAGTATACTAAGAAAATTTAGCAATATAGAATTCTATAATCCACCGTACCGAGATCTATATGGAGCTATAGCATAACCTTGTTTAAGAATTCAGAACCTCCTTGCAATTAAAAATAAATTGAACTTTGCACAAACAAGCTAGTATTATTAGGATTTGTGTAGGTTTTAGATAGAAGTTGAAGAAGTAGTCTCTGTTATTTATGTTAACGATAAAATACGAGAAAACATAGAATCAAAGTAATGTCACAAGGAAAGTAATTCAAACACAGGTCGAACGGATATAGTGACATTATTGATAAGAAAAGTTGATATGAGATTTCACACTTTATTGGTAAAGAGTGAGTCTTTTGGGCACGACCACTAAACAATGATATAAAAAATACGTTGATACTATTTTTAGTTCATGTCATTCACGTATATTACTTCCAAATCTATAGCACTTCGTTCAAAGCATGTTTGAAAGACGAGAGAAGCTCCGGTTTCAAAATTTTCCTCATTTTCAAAGACGATGTGCAACCGGAAGATTTTAATTTTCTATTTCTTTCAATTTCATCTTAGCACCGTGGGCAACTTTTCTGCACAATGGAGTCCCGGAAAAGAAAGATTAGTTTTTTCTCGAACCACAGTATTATGAGGCATTCAAATTTAACTAAATAGATCAAAACACATTCGTTATTGCGTGCTTTTATTGACTAATGATTTAGTCTACAGATGAAAGTATATTATATCTATACATAAGCCACTATCTTACCTGCCTTTAAGATTTACCGATACCAATTGACCCATAAGATAATGTATAGAATTTTTCATGAAAATCGTAGTGTAAAATCTTCAAAATTATTCCAAAACGGCTGAATTCACAATCAACCGTGAACGATGCCTCGAAGTGTAATGGTGAGTTAAAGGAACTAAATTTGGAAATATGATAAAATGTCACTGTCAATAACTTCTCACAGAATAAAGAATTGAGGTTTGCACAAGTAAGTTAATTCCCGGACCTTTATCTTTCCAACCCGGACTCCGGACAAATTTCTTAATTCCCGGACTGTCCGGGCGAATCCCGGACGGGTGGTAACCCTATTCTACATGTGAGCTTCGCAATGAACAAAACCCTTGCTTGATTCAAAAAAGTTCTAAACGTTGATCGAATTACAGAATAATTTCCCCGAAAGAATGTTATTAAATTTTCGTGATAAGAACAAATATTAAATAATTTTTGTAGCAATGATCAGACTTTAGGACTGCCATTTAAAAGACAATTTTAGATATTGTGACATAACCGTGAGGAATTCAAAATACTTAATCTTTCTATTTAAAGGAGATATACAAATAACTATTGCGTGTTGCGTGGTAGCAGGTACAACGCCCTGGTTAGGAGAACCTCACTTTGCAGAGATAAAGCATATTTACTTGACTACTCGGGAGCAAAACTGGATTCTAACAGTTTATTAAAAATCTAGAACTTGTATCTGATATATTACGTACCCAGATAGCATGCCAGCTTGAAACAAGGTTGCCCGTCACTTGCGTCGAGCTTGTTGAGCTTGATATCGGGTTGAACTTAATAACCAAGCATGAAATAAACTTTTTGGAAGAACGAGTGGTTTGGTTGTTATAACGAAGCTAATTCAAGCTTGTTGGAATCAGCAACTATGCGAGGAATCTGGTCAAATTTTAATTATTATTTTTTGTTGCACTTTTACTGTCGCCTCAGTGCACTGATCCATCACGTGCCACGCCTATTTCGACGTTGTCTAATCTTCGGCAACTGCGATCTGATTACTTGGACTAAGTATAAACAATGCTTCGAGTTCGAACTGGGCCTGTGATTCCATGGTCTAGTGACTACAGCATCGGATTAGTGTGCCAATGGTCCTCGGTTCGATTCCTATCCAGAACAACGTTTTTATTTTTGTAAGAAGTACAATTTATTTTCCTTTCTTGTCCTGTCAAGGATACTTCAACCTTGATTTCTGTAAACTAGAGTGCTTAATGCGACATTGTTTAAACTTTTTGGCTTAAATTGCTAAATCTGCATCAAGTCATCATTCCACTTATCAAGATAAGCTTGATTAACTTTTGAGTCAGGTTAAAATTGTTATGTGGGTAGTGAAATAAAAGAAGGTACGTGAATATTAAACTATTTCTTTGTTCACGAATAGCAAATAAAACCTCAATGAATTTGTTACGATAAGGTCAGCCATTTTAGTTCGAAATTAAATTTAGTTGGTAATTTTAATTTTTATTATAGCTTACCTTTGATGATGATGTATCGCCAATTGAATGATGTAGGTTATATTTATTATCTTCTAACAGAGCGTGGTAATCGATTACCGTTGTAAAGATACTGTCAGGATCTTGTGAAAATTTACGTAGCGGAATGAATGCATTAAACTTCACAAATTGCTTATTTATTAGAAATACAATAAAAGAAGAATGGTTGATTTTCATTTATTGTGTGCTCTAAGTGGGATATAACTTGAAAGAGAAACTGTAATAATGGATAGAGAATTACGGACATTATTGAGGTTAGTGTGAAATGAAACAATGGACTGCATGAAAAGTTGGAAAGAGAAAGAACTATTCGAGTTCACAGTTCATCCTTTCTCCTACCCTATTCCGGTCGGAGCCATAGATACCTAAACGCTATAATTCAATCCAATTCAATTCAACATAGGTGGATCAAATGTGATGATAATCCCCAGCTGAGTTTTCTACCTTGATCTGCTGTCAAACACAATGAGTTGTAAATAGTACTAGAATGAAAATTTATAAATTATATTGGTTTTATGCACATCGATTCACTCTTTTCATAGTTACTACTAAGATTGTTCATGAAGCAATTCCATCCATATTGCTTGTTTAATCCTACAAGCTGCATCAAATCAAATTACACTCTCCACAAAGACCAAAAGTGAGGTTTTGCCCGTCAGACTTGCTACCAGGTGTATGCATAAGTTTTTGCCGTTTTTTGGTAAAGAAAACACGTAATTTTCAAGGGAAATTAATTTTGTTTTATTCAAAATATTGGCCATCGGCTTCTACAAATTTCGCCCATCTTTCAGGTAATTGATGCATACCATGCCTGAAAAACAGCTTGTCTTTTGCGGCAAACCATTCGTCGAGCCACTTTCCAACGTCTTCGAAATTGCTGAAGTGCTGCTCTGCGAGCACGTGCCCCATTGATGCGAAGAGGTGATAATCAGATGGCGCCAGGTCTGGGGAGTACGGCGGGTGCGGAAGGATGTCCCATCCAAGCGATTCCAAGGTGTATCTCGCTTGTTTTGCTGTGTGAGACGGCGCATTGTCGTGTAACACAATCACTTTGCCATGTCTTCGGGCCCATTCCGGTCGTTTTTCGGTCAATGCGTGATTTAAATTAATCATTTGTTGGCGATAGCGTTGTGCACTAACGGTTTCGCCGGGCTTCAAGAGTACATAATACACAATACCGCTCTGGTCCCACCAGACACAAAGCATGGTCTTCTTGCCGAAGCGATTTGGCCTTGGTGTTGAAGGACCGGATTCGCCAGGTGAAAAACACGATTTTTCCGCCTTGGGTTTTCAAAATAAATCCATTTTTCGTCACCCGTCACAATTCGATTCAAAAAGGATTTTCTTTCGTGGCGTTGAAGCAGCATTTTACAAGTGACTTTGCGATTTTCCATTTGACGTTCATTCAAATCGTGTGGGACCCATTTACCCAGTTTATTGATCTTCCCCATTACTCGTAAACGTCTGTTGATTGTTTCTTGTGACACATTTAATGCTTTTGCCAATTGCTGTTGAGTTTGAGTTGGGTCATCCTCCAATAACACCTGCAATTGCTCGTTTTCGCACTTTTGTGGTCTACCAGAGCGCGCACTGTCTTTCACATTGAAATCACCACTTTTAAATTGTCGAAACGATGTCTCACATGTTCTAATCGATGGAGCGTGTTCACCATATGTTTCTACCAGCACACGATGACTTTCAACAGCCTTTTGATTAAATAAGATTCTTTTGATTAAATAAGAAAAGCAATGCGTGCCGCAAATGCTCTTTTTCAGGCATAAACTTCGACATGATCACTGAACGATAAAACAAAGACGCTAGTGTTTGGCGGACTCAACTTGTGTGTGTTTGTAGTTTAATGTCAGACGAACAAAATGACGTATGTGTCAAATGAATACGCTGCGTACTTTTCGCTGGCGCCATCTCTTACGTAAACCGGAAACTACTTATGCATAAACCTGGTATCAATGAAATCTGGGTATATACTTCAGTTATAAGCCATCATCCTCTGTATATCTTCTCGTATGATGTTGGCTGCATCTAATACTATCCTTAACCGTCCAGTAGCAGGGTCAGTTTTCCTGTTAATATATCACTGAAACATGATTTTATGAGCCGTGTCCGATAAGCAGAGTACATTCCCCCCCCCCCGAAACATTTGAAACAATTATCCGATCTTTAAAATGTTATTAAAGATGTTTGTTTGTATATGACAGCCATCTTCTTGACCAGATACAAGTGTAATAATATATTTTAATTCATTCAGAGTGTACTGTCATTCGTCACTGTTTTATATGTACTCACATAACATACAAAATGAATTCCTGCTTTCTATTTTGGTCGAGTCCAATTGTTTTGATTATTTAAAAAATCTCTGGAACCGTTTCCATGGCACTGTATTTCTGGTACTCACAATAAGAAGCCTAGCCCTTACCCTTTATCCCCACTCATCATTTCGTAAGTCGCATTTCACGATAAAATTTTCTCGCATTTTTTAATTCAAAACCATATAAAAACATTTCTTGTGCTTTCATGCAGTTTTAATACTGAATTATTTCCCACAAATGATGCAATTTCTTTTTAAATCGAACGTTGCTTCTGAGGTCCTTAAAAAGTTTAATACAGGTTATCGGTCTGCATTGATTTATAGTCAGTTTTGTTGTTAGCATGTCTTGCATGGACGCGCTGTGAACCCGAATAGTACCTTCTCCTTCCAACTTTTCATGCAGTGGATCTATTCATTTCACTATCCTCAATAATGTCCGTAATTCTCATTCCACGATTCCAATTTATTCTTCAAGATATTTCCACTAAGAGCACAATAAATCAAAATCAACCATTCTTCTTTTATTGTATTTCTGATAAATAAGCAATTTAGTAAGTTTAATGCATTAATTCCGCTACGAAAATTCTTACAAGATGCTGATAAAAGTTTCTTTAAAATGATAATTGATTACTACGCTCTGACAAAAAATATTAAATATAACCTACAACTTTCAATTGAAAATATCACATCTTCAGAGATATGTTTTTACTGAAAACTGAAATTACCAACTAAAATGTAATTTCCAAATAATAGAAATATGACTAACCTTATCGTAATAAATTCTATGAGGTTCTGTTTTATCTTGTTGAGTACAGAAATAGCTTACAATTGAAGTAGCTGCCTTCTTTCCCTTATTTCACTACCGACATGGCAATTTTGACGTGATTCAACCTTGTTGCAAGCTAGCATGCTATCCGCGTACGTGATATATCACATGAAAAGATTGTCAAAATACACTACCAATTCATCACTTATTTTTCTTGCCACTACACAGCAAATATATATTGTCATTATCGTCGACAGGTCACAACTGCCTAATGTGGATAGGGCACATTTATAGAAGGAAAAGCATTGTTCGCGCGCTGTTGCGCGTCATTGCTACCTCAATAGCTAACACAGTAATGGTTCAACCATATTGATATATACATCATTGTAAAGCTTATAGAACGAGCTACAACTTTATTACGAACAGGTTTTTGATATTGTGAGTTTAAAACAAGCTACACCGTAAAAAGTATAAATATTGAAAGCAAAATATCCTTATTTTGCGCTTTGGATCTAAATTAATGCAAAACTACACGGGTAGTCTTGCAAGGTATTTTGCCGTGCCACGTATTTCGTAAACTACAACCACGACAGATGATTGGTCAGTACGTAAGGAGCAGCCCTCTTTACGAGCCTGGGTTGGTCTACAGGAAGGAAGGACGACTACGTACTGGTATTTTTGTGCAAAATTACTTCATTACGTCATTAAAATGACGTCATTTAGTAGCGCCTGCAGTACTTCTGCCAGATAGGACCCAACAGCATTTTATACAATACATGCCCGATAATATTGTTTTCTACATCTGTACGACTATACTCGGAGGCCCCCATGCAGGAAAAGAAGAAGCCAAATTAGGCTACAGCAATTTATTAACAACAAAAAGATATGTAACTTACACAATTGGCTAACGGCAGGAATAACAAAATCAACCAATAAATTCCTCGAAATCAAATCTGGTCACATAAAATTGGAAGATGCAAACCAAATAGTTCTACATTATATAAATCCCATTTGGTAACATTCCCGAGAGGCTTTGCGCAGTATGTAGCCCTGTCACACGACATATATGATCTAGATCAGATGGAGAAGTTGGATATCAAATTAGACAATAAACAGGAAATGGAAATTTATCTATCAAAAAATCGATATAACTGTAAGATAGTCAACATAAAGTCATCAGCAGAGAATTTCCTGGGAGATTTGGAAATGACACTGGAACAATTGTCAATACTGGAATGCGAGGAAAGGATTAGGATTCAAATACCAGCTATAGAAATGGGCCTCTGGCGGGCAGACCCTAAGGATGTATTATTAATATTTAAAAATGGGAGAAAACAACAAAAAACGTGGGATTAGAAATGAGAGTACAAGATGAAACACTGCATACAGAGGTAACTAGAATATGGAATACTTTGAAGTCAGTTGAAAGCGAGAAGAGCGAGGAAGAATCAGAGGGAGAGAATAGTGATGAAGGAACCCAGAGTGAAGAAAGCTTAGACGAGGGAGACGGAGGAGATGTGGTGACGGAGGAAAGAGACGTAAATGGAGAAGAAACAAGCAGGAAGAGAGGATGGAAGCGTGGATTCCAAGAAGAAGAAGAAAAAACAAAAAAACGAGAGAAGAGAGGCAAGAATCTATGGAAAAGAACGAGGCGATAGAAAAAGAACAGAGGAGAGAAGAGGTAATGGAGGTAACTACTTTCAGTAATAACAAATTCTATGAGAGTCTGAACAACGGCTATATCCTATCAAGACTTGAGGAGTCACAGCTGCTATCGGCTGCGCTGAGAATTATTGTAAGAAATACCCACCCCAACGGGAAAACAATCACCTTCCCAGTAATTGAGGAAGTGGATAGGATAAATCTGCGTTCGAATGGCATCACGACAGAACAAAAGGAATTACTAGAACTAGTGGATAAGGTCCTCGCAAGAAGAAATGAGACACTACAACTCAACAAAGTCTATAGACAGTTCGTGATGGCGTGCGGGCGCACAGTATTTATCCCAACGGAAAAATACCCAGAGAGTTATGTCCACACGAGACAGCCCTAACCAGAAATGTTTTGAATAGTCCAGGTAAATTTGGATAAATCCAAATTAGCCACCCAAGAACTTAGGCTATACTGCGATAAAGGGAAGGTGGACATAGTATGCCTTCAGGAACCCTATATAAATAATAAGGGAAGATTGATTGTAATGAGAACCGACGCAATGGTCCTGGTGCCGGAAGATCCAAATCCGATGGTGACTGTGCTGATCCTTAATAAGAAAATAGACGTTCTAGTGGACACTCAAAATACCTGCAGATGGATCCAAGTTATAAGAATACAATTAAACAGTAAAATAATAACTTTTGTAAATATGTACTGCCAATTTTCAATTTCAGTGAACGTGTTTACAAATAGATTAGAGGAAATATTAGCGGGAAATTTAGGGGAAAATGTATTAGTGTTGGGAGACTTTCATGCAAAATCTCCGCTGTGGCAGGAGAGCGGAACGGATGAAAATGGCGAAAAATATGAAGATATAATAAATCAGTATAACCTAACAGTTCACAACTTAGCAGATCAACCACCAACATTTCAGGGCAGAGCTGGAGCGGAGAGCAATATAGACGTAACAATGTCAAGAGGTAATTTACATCAATGGATCCGAAACTGAAAGGTACAAGATTCAGAAACTACAAGTCAGCATGGTGTCATCAGCTTTGAAATGGATTTGAGCAGAAATAACGAAATAACGCAGGAAGAAGATGATGCATTTATATATAACGTTAAAAGATTAAATATGAAAAAAATTAAAAGAAATTTAATACTCCCAAAAATTGAACATGAAATAAACCTTGACGAATTGGCAACTAACCTAGAAAATACAACAACAAATGCAATTATAAGTTCTACACCACCAAACATAAATGAGGCTAAAAAGACACCCTTCTGGACTAGGAAACTAATAAAATTAAAACGACAACTAAAAGCAAGTAGGAAGAGTTATAAAGCGGCTGGAGACCACAGACTACGACAGACGAGGCTCGAAAAATATCGAAAAATCAAGCAGCAATATGAAAAAGAAGTTTACAACACCAAAAAGAAGACCTGGAGTAAGTTTGTGGAAGAAAATCTTAGCACGGATGTGTGGGGTATGCCCTACAAAATAATAATTAACAAAATTAAAACTAGACGAGTATTTAACATGCTGAAAAGAGAAGATGGATCATATACAAAAACCTGGAAGGAAACAATGGAAATATTATTTACAAAATTACTCCCAGATGACAACATAGACGAGGCAATGAAGAAAATCAGATAGTTAGAAATGAAGTAAGGCATATCCAGGATACGAACATAGACTTGAATCCACCAATGATAACAAATGATGAAGTCGCAGCCGCAATAAAATCAATAAAAACAAAAAAGTCACCTGGTCCAGATGGAATTAAAGGAGAAATATATAAACATTCTATGGAAATTTGGACACCTTACCTGACGAGACTTTATAACGAATGTCTGAGACAAGGAAAATTCCCAAAACCGTGGAAGATCGCAAATCTGGTGGTGCTACTAAAGGGAGATGATAAACCTCGGTCGAATCTTAAATCGTACAGACCAATTTATCTACTTAACATTATCAGCAAGATTTTTAAAAAAGTTCTAGCATCAAAAATAAACGAAAAAAGAGAGAACATACAAAACTGTATTCTACAATATGGATTTCGACGAGGGAAGTCGACCGAGGATGCGATCAACGGAATCTGTGATTCTATAAATAATCTCAAACAAGACAACTGTAAGTATGTAACAGGAATTTTCTTTGATATAGCAGGCGCATTTGATAATGTTTGGTGGCCGGGAGTACTAAAGGAGCTTAATAATTTAGGAATAAATTCATCTGTATGGATGGTTCTAAGAAATTACTTTCAGGATAGACAAAAAGAAATAGACACGGCTGAAGGCACCATTGCAAAATCACCAACTAAAAGATGCCCCCAGGGATCTGTGCTGGGCCCAATTATTTGGGATATAATGTTTCAGCCGTGTCTGGAGGTGCTAAATAATATGGAACATGTGGAAAGGGTCGTCGGATACGCGGATGACCTGGGGGTAGTTATCAAAGGAAATAGCAGAAATGAGATCCAAAATAGGGCAAATGAAATAATAACAACAATGGCATCATGGTGCAAAAATAATAAATTAACTATATTAGCAGAGAAAACTAAATATGTTCTATTTAAAGGAAACATGAACTTCAACAGAAGTCCGATAACAAAAGTAAACGGCACAACAATCAAGAGAGTAAAGGAATTTAAATACTTAGGCGTAATTTTAGACGAAAAAGCTTAATTTTAGATCCCACGTAAATACAGTAATATATAATGCAATAAAAGTTTCTCATAAAATTGTAAATATAGCAACCAACGAATTTAAAGTACCTATGAAAATAATAAGGATGTACCGTGACGTCATAATTAGATCCATAGTAGGATATGCCGCCAGCGTCTGGAGCCACCGGATGAATGATGTGAAACAACAAACAATCATAAACAGAGCACAAAGACAGCTACTACTGAGACTGACAGGAGCGTACTACTGAGATTCTGAACAGTGCGTGGCAAACATTTTGGGATAATATACCTAAAGCAAGAAGAACTCATAGTATCCTTCCAGACGTGGCTGAGAGGATGAAGATGCAAGTGGAAATAGAGGGAGGCCTACTACATCTAATAACTGATCATGGTCCGTACAGGCAGAGGCTGAGGGATCTTGGACTCGTCGAGGATAACCTGTGCCGCGTCTGTGGTGTGGTTTCAACCCCAGACCATGTGGTGTTACGATGTGGAAAAACAGCCCAATTAGTGGAAGAACAACGAGCACTTGTGGGGGGCAGGACAGTCGCAGAAGCTCTGCGAAATCCAGAGCTAGTGGCAGATCTCCGGGAGGTAGCGACAAAAGTGTCATCTTATCACAGGAAGAAATTTGTGGAAGGAGATCGGGGCCTCAGGGCGCGGCGTCAACCAAACCCTCCGGTGCATGGCGACCGCGATAACCGCCTCGTCCGCGATTGAGACAACCGCGAACCAGAACACGTCTGACAAAATCAAGGAAAAACAATATGTGCACAATGTAAAAGACTTGATAAATTTGAATATTTGTGTGGCTGCTGGAAACCAGTAGCAAATCAATGCGTTGCTGGAACCGCAGCAACAGACGCTGTATAGTTGTTGTTGAGTAGTGAATGTGTGGTGATGGGAACCAGGTGAAATCTATACCGAGAGTGCGTGCGAATGTGAAGTGAAAGTATTAAGGTGTGTATCTGAGGAAACCGCATCTATTCTCCATTAAAAGAAGACAATCCCATGAGTGAGTGAGTGAGTGAAGAGTGAATGAAAGAAGGAAATGAAACAATTTAATAACTAGAGGAAACAACAGAGTCACTAAATAGAAGAAAGAAGAAGCCCTCCTGCGATGACTAGTGAGACAAGCCAAAAAGGGAGAAGAAGAAGACTACTAATTACTTGCTTTCTTTTTCTTATATCTTTGCAGAAGAGAAAAGATCAGAAGAAAAGAGGAAGAAGCCAGTCCAGTTATGTGTTGTGTTCTCCTGTGATGTCTGTGTCGTCTAAATGTGTTTGTATGTTCTTTTTGTAAAATAAAGCATATAGGTAGATAGGGACTTCTCCCCCCCAGCAACAAGTTCCAACTAGGAACCAAGACCAGGATTACCCTTGGATGCCTGGTCCAAGACCGTCCCTCAACACCAGCTGTCTCCTCAGATGGAACACAGGGGATTCTTGGAATGCCGGGATCCCGGCAATCCAACAATTCCTAGAGACAAGCCTGCCCCAGGTTAAGGAGTATTAAGATGTACGTGTTACACGCCCACAAAAGTGCACAATTTAATCTGTGCAAAGCATGCTAAGAGGCAGGGTTGGAAGGTGGGCCCCCTGATAAAAAAATATATACTCGGAGGCGCAAGATTTAAGGACTTCAAGTACAGATTTAAGGATCGCACGTCCTTAAATCCTAGGAACATTTTTCTCAGTGAAAAGGCATCAGAAGAGGGCAGTGCCGAAATGTGTAAAAGTAAATAATTTGATTTGGAGTCTGGTGGGGTGGGGGGTGGGTTAGACAAAATAAATTCTAGTACAGCATATTATTCCTCATAAGTTCAGCTCTGATTACAGGTTCTCGCCAAAAACTGGTCAACTCATCCATTAAGATAGCGACAGTTGTTAATGGAAGCTAGGTAATGTACGTAGAGAACATACTTTCTTCAAAGTATATTAAGAAAAAAAACTAAAAATTATAGACGATGCATATGAAGACTAATAGAACCTTGCATTAATTTCCATTTCTGTTAATTTTGTTGATAAATACCTTCATTTTCAATGAGTGATTTAGCATTCTGCAATATAAATATATATGTTTCGAATACAAGTGGCGAGTGGCAGTACAACAGAAGTACTCGCATGGAATATTTATTGGAAGTTTCACTCGCTGAACATACTGGAAGTATTAAACAGAAAATTGTGAAGGCATTATGTATCCTTCGATTAGAAAGTAAAGTAAAAGTATCAAAGAGAAAGAGGAGATACGGAGTATAGAAACGTTACCGAAGTGGTAAAGTTTTCGATTTCTTTGCAGATTTAAAATTCATATTCAGTTTCAAAATCCATATGTTTAACATTTTCCTCCTTAACACTAGGCATGTTGAAACTAAAGAAATAAGGAAAAGAGACAAAGAATCTGATTTATTATGAAACTGCTGTCAAAAACGGTCTGGTGGTTTCCTAGAACTGTGGCAAAAGACGCTCAAATCTAATTTGTTTACCTCTTTCACCGTGAAATCGGAATATTTAAAAGTAGTGGAAAGAACAGTAGCTTTTCGAGTTTGATGTTAATATGGTATTGCAAATAATGCAAACATTCGGTTTTGAGCATTTGCAACATGCAACTACATCAGTTTGTTTCATTGTAATGCGAGACCCGGAGTCCGGTTCTTCCTGTTCACACCAGCCTGCTGGATTCTCTCTTACTTTGTATATGTAATAAAGGAGTTTTCCCATCTTCCTATTTGTAGCTGTGTAAGTGTACC
The DNA here is from genome assembly GCA_022664845.1 of Lepisma saccharinum. Taxonomy (NCBI): domain Eukaryota; kingdom Metazoa; phylum Arthropoda; class Insecta; order Zygentoma; family Lepismatidae; genus Lepisma; species Lepisma saccharinum. The sequence goes on along the minus strand of JAGDQP010000560.1, from coordinate 140,909 downwards.
AACGTTTTGTGATTTTGCTTTTGTTCCAGCGGTTTGCCGGTGGTCCCAGATAATTTCCCATTTTGTCTTGTGCTGCTATTTGTGCTCATGTATTTGGTCACGGACCCATATGTGTGTATCCACTCTACTCAGAGTCTGAGATTTTAATTTTTCATTAGATACTATTCCTTTCCCTTTCCGGTATTCTGGTTTGTGTGGAATACGGTTTAAGCCGTCTGGTGGTTGTTTATATTATTTTTTGTGAGAATTAATTTGGATTGTATTTAAGGCCTTTAGATAGCTTTGGCTCAGGCCTATTATTTTAGTATCCTAAGTTTCTTTTTTCGTATAGAGACAGAATGGTTTGGTGGTCACCCAGCCAAGTACTGACCAGGCTCTTGGCTGCTTGACTTGCAGTATAATCTGTTGGTTACAACTCTTTCATCTTCCTCATTTATTGGTTGGTCTCCCACTGACGGGGAGAGGTACCCTGATATTTGGACTTTTCCAGTTTTCTTGTTCAAGTTGTTAATCATTGCTTTCATCCCCGGGCTTCATTGTAAGTTTCCGGTTCATGTGGTCCATATATATTGTTTTGGCCCTTAAAACAGCCGATTTTTGTTTTTCATTACACGTTTCTCTTTCGTTCAGTTTATTTGTTTTGAATTGCAGAGGGAATTACCCATAAGTATTTTCAGGTTGGTATTCAGCATAGGTATCTCAGGGCAGGACATATGTACGGATTGTTTCGGTAGCTGTGCCTCTTTTTTATAATAATTTCTTTCCACCATATCTAATGCAGTATTTGCATTAGAATCACCAGTTTCCTGTGTATTGTAGGAGGTAGTCGGTGGAATATTCCATGCTTGGAGTGATTTTGCCTTTTCTATTATTTATGCTGAGATACAACTGTTTTCCATGATGTGTTCAAGCATCTTTGGTTCGAGTGATCATGATTCTCTTATCGTAAGTAAATGCACAATCTGCAGCGATAATGATTTTAAAAAAAGCGTAGCTGAACGATTACGTTCTTCTTTTACTATACTGTCAATCCGAAAAGCGCAAACATAATCCACTTTCAATACTTCATTCTTCAACAATACTAAAAAAATGACCCGTATTATTCCTTTCAGCACTTTATTTGTATTATAAATTAGAAGAAACACATACATTGAAGAACCAACATAACGAAATGAGGTTCTCCGACTTAAGCAGTTAACTCAGTTTGCCTGAAGTAGGAATCTTCCAAGTAGTATGTCGTGCTCAAACTGTAGTTCCCAAATTGGAGTCCATGAATTCTGAGATTTTTAAAGGAATATATTGTTTACGGTCAATTTGCATAAAACAATTTAATCCTGAGATTAGTTAACCCACCAATTAACCTACGAGTGATAGATGAAATATTTATAGATGGCGAATTCCATTCTCACTCTCTTTTCTGCTGCCTGGTAAATCGTTGGTAAACTTTATTGTATATGGGCTAGTCTAGCAACTTTTGACTTGGGCCCGTCACGATTCGCCCAGTTACAGCCAGTTAAAATCCACACCTGCCAGGACCTTCGAACCGTTGGACTAACGCCTCAGACCGCACTGCTCCTACTACCTGGTGTCAGTCCAGCCGAACTAGAAACGAAATAAGGCTAGTATACAACGTTGTACTACATTTAAATTAAGAAAGTAAGAAATAGCCATGGAGTGCATGCTGAGTGTCTGATACTTCATATTACGGGTTAGCAATGCATTAAAAGTGTAGGTTTTGCGCATGACTTACTAGTATTTGTAGTTCGGTTGGACTTACACCAGAATTGGATAAAAGAAATGGAGAGAATAGGATTCGTCAAACATAAATATTTCATCTATGACTTGTAGGTTAATTCGTGGATTAAGTAATCTCGGGGGATTAAATTGGTTTATGCAACTGGCCCAAGAATTTTGTCGGGATTCGCAAGACAAGTTACACATTTAAGTTTTAAAATTTGTTATTTCATTATCTAACAATACAAATAAGCACAAATTCTTCTACTGGCTACAGTAGAACATACTTACAAGATTTTTCACTTCAAATTTTCGTATAATATTAGAACATCATATGTTTAAACCTCCATATTCTAGAAAGGAAATAAGTATCAGGCTTAAAATTTTGTTAAGGATCATCTGAGGATTAAGGCTCTGTTTGCCCCCAAACAGATATTTAAACCACAGAAACAATCTATCATACATAGAAAGTATCTGGAATATGTAATTTTTTCCATTTTCCAACAGCATTTTGGAACCCACATTAGAGTTACAACATGGAGTATTAGTAATTGTAGAGCCATGTTACCACTTACAACTAGCCTGTAGTATGTTAAGTCCAAAAGTTTTTAATCCAAGAAGCTACGACTTACCTGGACTAAGAAACTAAGGTTTCCATAAATGCCTGCATACTGAGAATTTAGTGCGCACGATAACACAAATATGGCCACCATGGTCGAACGAGGTGAAATAAGGAAAAAATATTACTCACACACCAAACATTAAAAGAATTGAAGATAGACGAGCGGCTAGTGCTAGACCACTTACAATGGAATGACCCTAACGTAAAGGCTAGAACTTATAGAGATTCCGTGGGGAATATTACAATCAGGATCATAATATTTCATCCACTTAAATTTTTAATATGCTTGATTTTGAGCGTAGTAAATTTGACAACTTTTGTGCGCGGCTATAGAAAAAAGTTAAAAACATATTCTTCGGTGTTTAAATCCCAGCTATAGAAAGTTCAGACACGGCATTACGCTACTTAGGCTGTACTTGATGCATCTGGAGCAGGGAAATGCTTAACGAAACGTTGCCTAAGTTCAGAGGGGAAATCTGAAGGGAACATATTAAATGAGTATAAGCTCAAAGAAAAGGGGTGGGGTGCATAGGATATTACATGCAGCATATTATCCAAGTAATGAGTGTAAGATTTCAGAATGTAGATGTATGATGTAAATTAGTTTAAATACTATGTAGTAGGACCACGGAATTCACTAAATATTAAGCCCCAGTTTTACAATCGACGGCTAATCTTCTGGTCGGGGCTAAGTTGAGGCCAAGTCATATTTCGCGTACGCCGATTGGCCAAAATATGACTTGGCCTCGACTTAGCCCTGACCCCGACTCAGCTTAGCCGTCGATTGTAAAATTAGGGGGTAAATCGTGTAAGTCAGTCATAATAACAATGTGAAACGTTGAAAAAGTTGGGAAAATCAACGCCAAGTTGATTTAGTACTTTCCATTTCATGTTAAGGTATTACGAGGAAATAATGACAAGGAAATAGTAAAACAAGACTTACTCAAAATAATTGATAACTAATCGTTGGTATCTTGATCACATCTCAATTATTACTTAGTCCATTGTTGTCTTGTGTATTGAATGTTCTCTCACTTCTAAACTTAGTTTTGTCGATAGTTTCGTTACAGAATTCTTTTATCTTTCTTTAGTCAATTTTCTGGCCATTCGGACTTTTATCCATCGGTGTTTTCGTACTCGGGACTTTTTCCCAGCAGATCATAAGTGCTGAAAATATCTTGTCCGTGTTGATTCGTGTCAGTGATTTTCACAGACGATATAACGTTTGTCTAGTTCTTTGCGTATCGATCATTCTATTGTCAATATGTCATACAGTCATTACTAAAACTAAGACAATTATGCCTGCAACAAACCACACGTCAACTCCTCTACAGCAGCCTACCAACAATTTACTCTGATAGTAGGGAGTTGATTTTTATATAAATAGAAACATTATGTAAAATTTAATTTCAAAAAAGGAATGAAGGAAGATCATGTGTAGTCTAGTAAATTATAAAAAACTAACATGTATCGCATACAGTTTGTTCAATATCGTTCCGACACTTTATTTTACAACATGATTAAATTCATTCTGAGTATATGTATTTTATCAATATTATAGCAACCTAAATGCAAGAACATGACAGCACTTTACTTATCACACTTTTATTTCACTAAGAATACAATAGTTTAAGTAACACAGAGTAACTAATTTGAGTGAATGTAACCGGAAACATTGCATGTGGTGCCACATATTAAAAACAGCAAAACTATTAATTAAATTCTGCAAAATATATCAAGGGATACATAAGTTTCCCTGCTCAGCACTGAATATTATTGAATACATAACACTGTTATTTAGAACTAAGAATACAATTTAACGGAAATGTATTTAAGATACGACCATTCGGTAAGGAAATTACAGCCAGCGGCCACATGCAACCCACCAGTTCTAACTGAAAGGTCCATTACAATATTTAGCATTACATTGTATAATAACAAGAAGTTAGAAAAATCAAGCATTAGATTCCCTAATGCTAAAAAGGGTTAAAGTTAAATTACAAATATGTATATACCTATCTCACGATGTGTTTTATTTTTAATTTTGAGTAGTAAGCACGAAGATTTGAATATTTAGTAAGTATATACACTTAACGATAAGACAACTTACGGAAAAAAATACGTCACATGTATAAAGCTGAGTACCATTCACTCTGTAATTATTACAAAATGAACATTTAAAATTGGTCAAATATGTTACAATTACATCGATTCTACAGACAAAATTATACTCTATTTCTGTTAGTTCATTGGATTGTATCAATTTCAGTCTTTTACCTTTATCACAGTAAATTATTGTAGAATATATCTCAAGGAACCTTTAGATAGTAGGTTGACTATAAATGTGTTAGTGGTTATGAACTTAAATTCAATAACGTTCAGTTAATATATTTCTACAAGTAGAATGTTTTAAAAGAAAATTGACTCGGTACCCATTACATACATTTTTATTTCACTTTTCGGTACCTTAAACCATAAATTCCATATGTGTAAGAATCTTTAATCTTAAAGTCGTTTCCGTTGGTATGTATATGGAAGTTACACTATAGAGACGTGGCTTACGATCTAATTTACAATTGCGTTTGCTTTCGTTTCCCATAAAACCCGAAAACATAAATAAAAAGGCAAACTTTGCTAACCACACATTTTTTTTCAGTTGTGCATAAATTATCAATACGTTTTAATCTCTCTTATGTTATATGAGAAGCATTTGAAAATTAAAGAAGAAATAGATTTGAGAAATAATGGCTACATATTGAAAACAAAGATACGTTTTACTATTAATCTGAATGACATTCTTCACAAGTTTTATGTTATAGTAAAGGAAATGAAACACAATGAACAGCGATGACAGATTCTCTTCTTCTTTCACAATCCCATCCTCTTGTTGTCTAGTGAGTGATCACAAACACTGATAATCAATGGTGCAAAGAAGTACTGGTGGTTTCACCCAGGAAATATTTAGACGCACGTGTAGTTTAACATCTGGTCAATAATTTCTGAAAAATTCCAATGAGTTTCGTTTTAGATGAATAATATTTCTTCGTATGTATTGCATGTTAGTGTTACATAAAAGTGATAGAACATCAATGACTTCGAACAAGTTGTTCAGGAATGGAGAAGTGTACGTGCATAGTACATCTCACAAAATACATAACGTAGTCTACACAATTTCTAAAATTTTCACACTGTTTCATTTTAAATTCAAATTCAATAGTTAGGAATACCACAATATATAATAATATAGAGAAGATCATGCATTGTTTTTACTAAAATCGAATATTAATAACTGGAACTTCCTACTTACATACTATCGTCTACAGCTCGTTTGTACTGTACACACTACAACACCAGATCATGGATAGAATAACAACAAACATTTCATGCTTACTCGAACAGTTAAGAAAGAGCCTATTGTTAATACAAAGTGGAGAAGTACAACATCAGTATTCCCTCCGTAACTTCCTACTAAAACTAACGCTACAATGTACAGTCTGGAGAATACCACTGAATACGTATGCCAGAGCTGAAAACACGTAAGTAGATATACCATCTGAAATAAATGAATTGAATGCTCTGAAGAAATTAATAGAGAATTTTCGAAAAACGTGGCATTGATATAGCAGAATTTCGCGTGCTCGACAAAATCGATAGAAGAGGCTAAGATTTAGTCTATTAAGTTGATGATAATAATCTATGCAATTGATGGAATTTTCATTTTCAGCTTACAGTTAATCTTTGATGTTGAATCAACTCTTTCTGGCCGCATTTCCCAACAAAGTCTTCCACAAGCATAGATGTCTATCAAGATTTATTGGGTATGCTTTTCATCATGTATACTCAAAAGACTAAGAGAAGACAAGCGCTCCTGCATAATCGAATCGCGCACATGGCCCTTAATTAGATTCTATTTACAAGAAAAAAACTTTCTACTGAAAATACTATTATCGTGAGAATTATGAACAATCTGAATTATGAACTAGAAATGATTACATAAAGTTTAAGAATACATTTCTTCGTTTTCTTACATTATTGATAATGCATGTGCTTCATTAGATACCGATCATACTTCAATATACCTTTTTTATTGTAAAGGAACACAAGCAAAATGAGCTTAGGTGGTTCATTTATTTTTCGAATCACTCTATGTCTTTAGATACTACGTTGTTCCTCATACAATACTAAGAACCAAAGATAAGTATCCAAGTCAGAAGCCTCTGCCCCAACTGATGGAAAAATTTAAGGCACAGGTATTTTCAGAGCTACAATCTTGATGTATTTTATAGGGAGCGAAACTCATTTGCCAATTCCTTTCACTAAAGCACACGCTTATTTCAAACTACCCCGTTTTGTACTTATTAAATAATGAGGCATTTTGATAGACATGTTTTGCCAAAGTACTGTGTGTCTTCCCAGAATCATAGTTAAAAGATATTTGTCAACCATTTCGCTCACATTTGCATTATTCATTATACAAATCTAATTTTGGGTTTCGTCCTTTGTTTAGCAAATATCAAAATTAGTTTACTGCTATTGAGTATATAATTGAAACGAATATAAACTATATTTTACTTTCATTTGCTAAAACTGCATTATTTTGCAAATCCAACTCTGGTATAGTCTAGGGAGATTTTCTACTACTAACAGAGCAACTATATACATTAGTTGATGATTAGAAAGAACGAATAAAGTTTCGAATAAAGCTAACCATTGGCTATTTCAGGAGCAAGTGTAATGATTAGTAGTAACAAGTGAGCTCTAATTTATATCATACTGATCTGAATTGAAATTAGTTTTATTTACGTGGGCGATGTTCAACTTATGGCAGTTCTAGCAACTAGCCCTTTATTGGGTAGGAAAATAAGTGATGGATAATTATAAGTGAAGTTATAGTTACTTCACAATATCGAAAGGAAGGAAGTAGAATCTTTGCTGAAGGAACAGAAAGTAAACTATTGAGATAATTAAACAGTAGGGATAATAATATTATTAACAAGAGATCCATTATATCGTGGGCTTACAAGTGAAATAAACTAAATGAAAATGCTATTTTGAATTGACGTGGTTTTCTTGACTAAAGATGTCTCCGATCGGTGTAAATAAAAGCATAGAAACATAAGCCTGCGGTTTATTTAGCAAATCTTTTCTTCTACTAATAATATTACAATTTATTTTTCCTTATTTTTCTCAAAACTGTTTTTTGACTTAATGTGTTTCACTTGTAAGCCGACCATATGTAGATTGATCAGATTAAAGTTACATAGGATGTATTGAGAAGATTTATGACTTGTCTTTAATATATGAATCAAAGGCCACCTCTAGTATCTGAAGCAGATGTTTTTATTCTTGTGTTAATAAAATAAAGTTCAATGTTAAAGATCTCTTTGAGAACACATTGAGTTACACAACCTAACACCCTTGGAGCAAACTTATAATAATTACAATACAATAAAAGATTTTAATGCACAGTAGCTACTAGTAATGATAATACAATAATATTTAAATGACACAAATATATGATATATTAGTAATATACTAGAAACACAGTAAATAAATTAAAATAAACGTAACAGAAAATATAAGGTGTAATAAATTACATATCTGTCTCTTTGTAACTAATGATACTGTTGTATGCCTCTTCAACACATACATATACGTCCGCGATGATGGTACAACGAGTTCCTTAAATATGTTTGAACACTTACCTACCAATGCAACATTAATGAGGAAATATATATTTTGTAAACTATGTGTTCTTCAACCTATTTATATTATTTGTGTGTAAATATATGCATTACAAACAGTAATATGCCTATATACTAAATGCGCCTACACACACATACGCATACCTTTTTATTGGTGTCAACAGTTCGCTAGTCAGAAGAATCGACCATTCCAAATATATATTAATCTCGTTCTAATTACACAATACCTTTCATTGAAATTATAAAATTGCGTCGTAAGTGTTCGAGCTGAATCATTTCTTGTGATGTAAAAGCGTTTCACTTTCTCTAAGAACACACTTCAAGCGGTAGTGTATGTAATATTGTCTGGCAAAGGATACAATGTTCTTGGTGCCGAAACAAAAAAAAGAGTCAGCTATTTTACAGAGCCTGAAATTGGTACTTATGAACAGATTTAGGAGTGTTAAGTTTAATTTACATAATAGGGAAAAGTCTTATTTTTTACAATTTAAAATATGAAGCAACAATAATGCCAGGCATATTTCCGTTATTCAGTTTTTGTAAAACATGTTCTGATCTATGGAATCCAAAACTAAATCTTATGAAAGTATTTTGTCTCTTTTGTATGGATATTGTCTTATTCAGGGTTAATCACGGTTCGTACACTCTAAAAATATTACTTTTATTTAGCCGTGTGACTTCTAAACCTGGAAAAATAGATGTAACATTAACTGTTACATATAAATAAGCTTTGATGCGAAAAAATGCAATGTAATTCTGTTGCATCTAAATATCAATCTGTAATTTTAAACGTAAAATTCAAGGCATATTGGTAAATTAAAAATAACTCAATTTTATGTCACATATTTACATAACAGTTTACACATACAATTTTGTAATTAATATTGGGTAATGTTTACATATACCAGCTGTTTACATATACGGTTACATATGCAACTTTATATATCATTTAGTTTAGTTTACCATTTTCCGCCATGTTGTTTTTATTTTTCCAGAAATGGGAAACATTATTAATGGATTGGGACTCATATTCCTAATTTACAAATCGACGAGTGATTGAAGTATACTTTGTTTCGTTAGCAGGGTGCAAGTCGTGGTAATAATTTAGTTTACGTCTTCGTAATTTTAACACCGCCTTTACCTATGTGGAAAGATTTATGTACTACGCTGATCAGAAAGAAATCGATCTTTACCCGTAAAAAATAAAATATCATATCTGCGAACTTCAGCTCCTAATTCCCTTCAAAGTTCCCTTGACAGTCCACACATTGGTTCCAACCGCTCTACCATTCTTGGAAGTCCTCTTGTGGTATCTCTAGCACGTACCTTGTTGTGTTACGCATGATCCCTTCTCTGCTCTGAAAAGAGCGACTTTTCAATGGAAATTTGAGCATAAAGAAAAGTCAAAAGTCACATATCCGACAGGGAGCTCGACGTAACTGAGGGATTGTGTGTTTGACCAAAAAATCTTGAAATAGATTAACATTGTCTGCTCTGGCGTGATCATGGTGGATCTTTTGTAGAATTCCATAGTTCCGGTCGCTTGCGATGAACTGCATCCTGAATATGACGTGGGACTTCGAGATAGTAATGCTGATTGAAGGTTTGACCCTCTGGAGTGTACTCGTGATACAGTACCTCGTTGTGGTAAAAAAGCATTATCAGTATGACATTGATTTTGCTCTTGCCTTCTTTGGACGTGGCAAGTCTTGAGATCTCCATTCAGAGGACTTGACTTCTGTTTCTTGGTCATATCCATAAGCCCACGTTTTGTACCCGATAATAATCGGTTTTAGAAAGGAAGGGTCTAAATTTGAACATTCCAACAACTGTCTTCTATTCTTCAACAGCTGAATCTTCGTCTTATAGCTCACAAATTTTACTATAATCACCTTCCCTTCATTAGTTGGAGGTCCAGTACGGCGCGATCTACAGATGTCTGTTACCTACACGTTTACTTCAAGCAGTAAACTCATTTTGTCGCTGCCTCAAACAAAAATAACTGAACTGATTTCCTCCTTTGGTATTGTTCAAGCTATGTCATTGTCTTCTCTTTCCCTTTCCAAGTTATTTACTTTAATTTCCAGGTTAGTAACCATGCTTTAAACTCGTGAATCTTGTCTATGTTAAAGTTTCTGTTTTCTTGAATGGTTGGGAGAACTGCTTTTGTGACATGGTCTACAGTAAGTTCAGTAAGCACTTCTGAAGTAGGCTACTTCAGTTTTAAGTTGCTCATTGACACTTGTAATGTATGGATAATGAGAAATGATTGTTATTATGAATTATTTATTCTGTCTTGAGATTGATTGCGCCAAAAGTGGAATTCTTACAAACGAATTTCTCATAGATGTCACGGATAAATCGAATGTTTTTATTGGTCGGGAAATTTTAATTCTGGTTTTTATCTTTCTTCATGAAGAAGAAGCAGCTACTGTTCATTCGAATCGGAAAGGGAATGCACCATTTATTTATTCCTTTTAACTGAATTATTGTCACATGTGTTTGAACAATATTTAATGTGTCAGAATTTTGTCGAACAAGAAGGAAGATTTGCAGATTGTGTTTCAAGTATTAGAAATGCTATTATCAACCTAGTTAGTATAATTTTTTAAGTATAATTCAAAATTTAACATGACATTGACGACTTCAGAAAAGCATGTAGTGAGGCAATTACTAAAAAATTACTATTTCATGAGCGAAGTGTATGTCTGTGTTAAATTTCAAATACTTTTGAAGGATTTGGTGCATATTATAAACATAGAAATTGTGTAAAAAAATGACTTCGTATGAGAGTCGGTTTGACTGTGGCCACTACGTGTAAATATTTAAATTCAATTTATTATTATTATTTCATTCTGTTAGCAATAATTGTTTAAAACGCACATATTTATCAGCACCTCTTTGACCTAATACAATTGTTAATTGCAACATAAAAAAACTATATCATTTAAAGATTTTCAAAGCAAGTTCGTAGTCGATACGAAGGTAGCGCCAACTGACGGAAACTAAAGTAATCCCTTCAGTGTTTGTTGTTGTTGTTTCCTTCACGTGAACTATTTAAGGAGGATCTCTGGCAGAAATTTACGGGGTAGGTTTGTTTTTACTCATGTTAGCTTACTTGTATGTTGTCGCGAGAATATTTATTAATTTCCAGCTTCTCTACACGTTTTTGCGTGAAGCAACAAGTACTGTAAACTTCATGAGACAATACATTACAAATACTCGAATGCACACGCACATGAACTTGCAAGGTGTAATGTTGCTAAATAATTTTTGCCTATTGGTCTGAGGTAAAGAGCGGAGTTAGTTAGTGTGTCTGTGTAGTAGTTATGTTCTTAAGCATGATACGCGTCGAACGAACAGTCAGTTGTTGAAGGCATTGGCACTGGTTTCTTGATCAGGAATTTATTTTATTGCCGAATGAAACTAAACAGAAAGTTGTAATGTCTTGGAATGAAACAGAAGTAGCTTCTTTTATAAATGGTTTAGAGGAATTAACAAACGAAAATAAGGATTCAGAGATGTAATCAATAAAGAAGTACCATTTTAAATAGACGAGTTTTGGGAATTTGGATTGTGCCTTAAAAGTAACTGATTACCCACTCAATAACAATTTCACACTAAGAACCCTCTTCTTCTACAAGAGGGATTCACGCAGCATATACATTCTCCACAACGGACTTTACATGTCTTGCATCACCTACTCAACACTTAAATTTTCAACAGGACTACACAGCGTTCTAAAACACTGCGGCCATAGAGAACACAGTAAAGGGTTGAACTTCGCTCTGCCAAAGCTATCAAGGTCCAACCTCGACCTGAAGCCTAAAGCTCGAAGTTGAAGCTCTAACGTGAGTTTGAGACTGAGTGAGATCGAGGTTGAAGCTCCTTTACGAGGTTAAGGCTTATTGAGATAGAATTCGAATGTACAGACAGCTATGTTGGAGTGGTCGGTAACATTGCCAATCAAGTTAGCATGTGAAGAAGAGAGAACAGTTAACCTCGTTCATCCACTTCTAGTTTAATCCAAACTGAATAAAACGTTCACCTCTAACTGAATTTCTTACGCTTGTTGTGCTCTTATGCGAGGTCTAGTATATGCATAATTCTAGAATTTAGATATAAATAAAAAACGGGCCACAGGTTTTAGAACAAACGTAAAAAATGAGTGAAACAGAAAGTTTGGTCCATTTTGGTTTAAACCAAAAAATGAACAAAGATTTCTCTTGGATACTAATCCAGCGCTTCAGTACCAGTACATACAACTTGATGCTATATCCAAGAAAAGTTCGGTTGAAGATCGATTGGTCGGGGTAAATCCAATAATAACCGACCCTATAGCTTAACCGTGGTAAATCGAAAAATGACCTATAGGGTGACAGAAAACGGGGCGGGAGATCGGGGTAAAATAGTACAATTTTATGAAAGGCACTGTACTTGAAATATACTAAGAACTTACAGTCTACAGTACATTAAGATTACTCTAGTGAAATTCACAAATGATGCGTACAGGAAAGAAGAGAAAATGTGCATGAAATGTGATTTCTCGTAAAACGCATTTTAAAGTCCAACTCTTCCATTCACAACCGTGTATGTCGTATTCTTTAAACCGCTATAACTTGGTGATTTTTGACCTTTTAGATTGAAACTTTCTGAGCGGTTAGCTGGCATTGTGTAGTACTTGTAACGAGTGCAAACTCATTTTCTTAAGTTCACATTCCTCCTTCTTTCCCTGTACGCTTCAAATACATAGATTGTAATCCAGAATCTAGCTATGCAGTTTGTTACTACACTAAAAAAGTTTTTCGATAAACATAATTTGTAACGCGTTCAATTACAATCCGCGGAATCTGACCGCGCTAAAAAAGGTTTCAACTGCATCGGAAAACTATTTTAAAATGCTAGGTAAAGACTGTACTCACTCTTGGAAATGATTTAGAAAATAGCATTGATATCATTGTCTACTTCTTTGTGTGTTCTGTTTTGTGTCTATCTCCCCAGTCTTTAACTGAAATGGAAGAATTTCATTTATTAATTGTATTCAAAATCAGATAATCAAAATTGAAGTAATCATACAAAATATAGATCTGAAATAGATAAGATATTTTAAAGTTGTTTGTCAGTCATGTTGTATGTAAGAATATCAATGATTGTGTTAGGTCTAATTTTGCTTCTATGTGTGTTGACTGAGGAGGTAACCTTTCAAAACTTGATTGAGGATTGCATTAATTTTATCTGCAATGAAATAAACTATATACTCGTGTTGCTGACTAGAAAATAAATTTGCGCTCATGCTTCGAAAAGGAGTTATGGCTACAAACATGAACTGGGACAGAGCGGGAAAAATACTCTTTCTTACACAAAGAAATTTACCAGAGTGCATTCCTTAAACCAAATTCTTGTTAACAATGCTGAACAAAAATCAGAAGTATGTCGAACACAATAATGTTCATCGTTTACAAGATAAAGACAAAGATACGCAGTAGTTTATATTTTAAAGTTTGAAGTTCTACTATAATATGTAGACTCCATTTCTACAACACAAAGTGGATGGAATCTTATTAAACGTACAACGATCAATACATCGTATCATAACAAGCATAAACTTCTGTTATGAGACATGTTACGCGCAGCCAATAACACGTCAAGAAGTTACGTACAAGAACGTAATCTTGTCCAATACCGCAAGTATATACTTGTCCATAGAAGTGTAGAACTTGTTTCAAACGAGGACATATTCGATTCAAAAAAAGAATTGTCCCAATTCTCGTTTCTGACCTGTAATTTTGAAACGGCTCATGAGCGAAACACAAAACTCACACTAAAGATAGATCATTGTACCATGTATTGACAATTGTACGTTTCATAAGATTCCATCCACTTCTGTTGCACGCAATGGAATCTATATACTGATATACATATTGTAGTCCAACTTTGCTCCTTTTTTAAAATTAAGCGACACCGTATCTTAAAAATATGATCAAGGCCGTCGCGAGAAATTTTTCCAGGGGGAGGGCATATTAATAAAACACAAACATATTGTGTGTGTGTGTGTGTGTGTGTGTGCCACAAATATGGGAAAAACTCACAGATGAATCATGGAGAGAAGCATATTATTTTATTTATTTATTACATACTAGACGGGTCCATTCCGGAAAACAGTGAACACTTTTTGAATTCCGGTGATGACGTTAGTTGTCGGAGTTTGCGGGAAACTTATTAATCCAAAGATCCATGTATAACTGAGCGATCACCTGACAGGAAAATATGACTAACAGTAGCGCTCCTAGTGTCATGGAAACGCATCACCAAACTAAATCGGTACACTGTACTTCGTGTGGCATGACAGCTTTGGTTCTAACTTGTAAGTCGAATTCGATAAGCATTTTCAAATTTACCGTGAGTGTAAAAGTTTGGCCACCACTGCAGATTCATTCTTTGGTTCATATACATTAACAATATGGGGGAGCAAAGTAACATTCCAGTTGTCCGGTAGTTATGACGTCATCAATCTGGCCGCCCGTAGAATGTCTAGTAGAACTTCCCACAGAATAAAGTTAAAACCGTCGTTTTTATTCCAGAGTAAAGTAGAATAACTGCAAATTACACGAAATTAGTTGTAGTATGTGTATATGGCGCCAAGTGTGAAATATATTGAAGCAAACTTCAGAATAATTGTTTTCTGACGATCGCTTTTAACTTTAAATAGCTCCGTAATTATGAAGAATTCTGAAATCATTGTAGTGACAAAACATGTAGATTGTATTATGATCTATATAACGTTATCAATGTCTTCCCTGTATCATTTAATATAACGGAGTTATGTGATTTTATGTAGGACACGGTGTTGTGGTTTCGTAGCTGTCGTATTTGTATCATTAAATGTCTCAAAGTTTTTAGGTCGTGTAAATTAACAAAATAGGGTGGAGTTCTTTTTGGGATAATAATATTGTTCCTTATCTGTTATAGATAAATTTCAGCGTTAATGGGAAAATTCCACCACAATGGAGCTGTTTTTGATTTTGCAAGAGACAGGGATTTGTTTAAAAGTTTTCAAGACTTGTTTGAAAGTTATTGTGTTGTACTTCTTCATAAAATCTATTTATAAATTTTGTTTATCTTAGTAATTAATAATTACGCATATATATTTGAATACGACTGGAGGTAAGGCAGATCACTTAATTTTACGTGATCACTTGCAAAGTGAAGTACAATGTAAACATTTCTTCGTGTAGCTGCATGAATTTGAACAATTCTTGGATTCACCGTCTACTGACAAGTGTTAGCAGCAATGGGAATATTGAACCATATTGGCAGGTATCTATCTGCTTCTTTCTTCCACTCATAGTCTTCAAATGTTTTTGAACCTACTGTAGGAGAAATGGAATAATTACGGTTCCACCCTCTTAAATGATAGTATCATAATTTGAAAGTGCAGCTCAAATGGCATCGGTTGTTTCGTTTGTATGAACCTCATTCTGGAGGCAAACAAGGTCAGATTTCTTGGAGCGATACACCTTGTTCACATTATTTGCAATGCAGGGAGGATATTGTTGAATTTTATGAGCAAATTTGTCCATATTACCTTGTTTTAATTGTGTAGCTATGTACATTTGGCTCAGAAGAGAAACATTTCCTCTTAATATTCTCACTTGCTTTTGTTGTACCCGCTTGGGATTTGCCATTTTGAACAGCAACAAGTTATTTTTCTGTATTGCGGTTTCAAATGGTTTACTTCTAATAAGGACTTCGTTCACGAAACTGTCATATCGTTCTTTACCTTTGTCTAAAAATATTAACACTGACTCTTTGCTTTCGCTAATGTCAACTTGAAGATTCACAAGTTCATTACCTAACTCGAGAAATGGACTTATATTCTTCCGAATAGCTTCCGTCATGTTCTTCACATCATATAGAAAGAATTGTTGTCGTTTAACCATTCTATCATGATGAAAATAATCAGTCATTATATTCATTGTCTTCATTTCGAAGGAAATTGTAAAGTCGTCAGGTCGCTTGTTTAACTCAGAGGCAAACATAGACCAGTTCAGAAGAGCAATTGTATCTCGAGTTAAGTCAATTACAACCCCTGATCCCTTTAGTATTTTGTTTAGCTTTTCATGCCCTTGGTCGATTGCAAGCGAAGATAATTGTTTCTTAGATCTATTGACAGTGAACCTTTCAATCTTGAATTCATCAAGAAATGATTTTGTTAATCGTTTCATGTCATTAACATGGACAGGAACCTATCTGGCACAATGGTAGAGGTCACATGCAAAAGAGAGATCTCTGAGATATTGTAAGGCTGTTACTTGAAGTTCAGGTTTCACTAAGGTTTCGTAGCTGTCGATATCATTAAGTGAGAGTTATCGTCTCAACTTTTCTCCACTACTGCATATTTAGTCTTTAGGTCGTGCAAATTAACAATGTAGGGTGGAGTTCTTTTTGGGGATAATAATATTGTCGAAAAGCATGTTCCTTATCTTTTGTGAATAAATTTCAGCGTTAATGGGAAACTTCCACCACAATGCAGCTGCTTTCGATTTTTGCAAGAGACAGTGATCAAGATTTGTTTAAAAGTTATTGTGTCGTACTTCTTCAGAAAATATATTTATCAATTTTGTTTAAGTACATTATAATTATAATTTAAAAGTCCTTAGAGTTTTCTCTGTGATATATATCCGATATCTATCTAAAAAACCTTAGTAATTAATAATTAACTCTTACATTTGATAATTACGCATAGATATCGGATTATCTCATAGGTATGTAATATATACAATGACCGCTGCAATGACGCCATCTGACGTGCGAATTGTGAAGTAGACTGCATGTGCTATAGCTGAATCATATAGGACACTTGATTGTGCAGAAGTGTGTAGAAGAAGAATGGTCTATTCCACGTTTAGGAAGTGTGGATTGTGTTTGATAATGCCAGAGTCAGAGGACCACATACGGTATGTCATGCTGCATGCATTTCATCAGGGGCATCCAGCTAGTATAGCGGCACGGAACATTAATACCGTATATGGTCAGGATGCTGTGGATGTGCGAAAGTGCCAGACGTGGTTCCAGGGATTTCGGCCTCAACGATAGGCCACGAAAAGTAGACCTGTGCAGCTGGACAACGATGTCCTGCGAGGAGTGGTGGAGCTAAATCTAATGAAAAGTGGTGAAGAACTGGCCAGGGAACTTCATGTCACCCATTCGACCGTTCATTGTCATCTGCAGAATCTTGGGTACGCGTCGAAACTAGGAAAATGGGTACCCCATGCGTTAACGCCTCAACAGAAGCAACAGCGAGTTGGCATTTCCTGTTCACCAGTCACAGACGTGAGCCATCTGTGGACAGAGTGGTGACAGGGGATGAAAAATGGGTCTTCTACCATAGCATTACACGGAAACGGCAATAGGTACCTAAGGGGGGGAGGCGCAGGAGTTGTGCCAAAACAGGATCTCCACCTCGGCCCCTGGAAAGTGGTGTTGAGTGTTTGGTGGGATATCCGTGGGATAATCCGTTTTGAGCTCTTGCCACGTAACCAGACCATCAATACAGATGTCTATTGTCATTCAGACCTTCTTATAGGTTGGAAGTTTCCTCCGGAAGTCCTATTTGGCTTACCGAAAATGGGACAAATGAACATCGTCTTCTACTTAAATTTCGAAATCTTCGACGTTTTTGAGTTTGGACCCAAGAGTACTAGAATACACAAACTGTAAGGCTTTAATAATATAACTTCCAAGACAGACAGTGAAACGGCAACATAGCCCAGGTATTCAGTCATATGAGTGTGTGTAAATGCTTCTTATTGGGAATCCCTTCAATTATACACAAAGATAGTTAGTGTAAGTGTAGTGTAGAACACGAGACAATAAGACTTCAAATCATTAATCTCTATATAAGGAGAAAGAATTTTATTTCGTAAACCTAATAAAACATTGTATACTTAATAAACAGTTCATAAATAACAAGCTCATAGACCATGATTTTAAAAAAACACACTAGATTGTAATTAGTTAAGGTTAAGTTGAACTACATTCATTATTATAATGCAATATTGGAAGCAACTACAGTAGAATTACTAGAATATTAAAAACCTCTAAGAGTATAAAACAGAAAATAAAGAACTATATCATGATTAACAACAGAAAAGGCAATAACATTAATGTGGATATACTTTGTTCATGTTATGAAAATGAGAACAGATAGAGTTTTTTAATACCTTGGCATTCACGGCTGCAATAAAATCGTGCTTCTGTTCCCCAGTCTTCCTCCTTACATTTCCCGCACATTCTTAATCTTCTGGATTGTTCCTTGCAAGAAGCACATACTGAAGAACAACACAATGAGAATTACATAACCAACTAGCTGAAAATACTTATTAGTAAAAAGGAAGTATCAATTCATCAACTCCAAAATTAAATTTAAATTGACGAAAAAAATGTTACTTGAATTAGATTCATGTTATGGTACATCAGTATATTTCATGAAAATTGCTATCACTTTCAAATTTTGACATTTATTTATATTTACACACTGTGTTCGAATACATTTCTAAATGTTCACCATTGGTTATTTCTTTGTAACGAATATCATTTATAAAGTAATTATCTTTGTCATACATGAGCTATACGAGTTGACTTCTCCGTAATTACATGCTCATTTTCTCTCTAATTTCGCATTCATATTAAAATATTCTTTTTGCCACGACTTTAACAAGTTACAAATAATAAATGGGGACATTCTTCAAATCAAATCCGTTAAATTTTAGAATAGAGTACTCCATTATAAACACTGTTCATCAGCCCTATTAAAAAAATACCATCATCATTTCTAGATTTGCTCCAAGTATCAACTCCTTTAAGTCTACTAGTGTACGCTATGCATATTTGACAGTAATTTAGCAGATTGTTGTTTTTAACAGTCAGAAAAGAAGACATGTTGATGTTTAGTTTAAAGCCAATTACATTACTAAATATATGTGAATATATAATGGGTGTACTAGTGCAGCGTTTCTCAACCTTTTTCACCCTGTGATCCATTTTACCATGTCTTCTAACCGGCGACCCTCAAAGTAATTTTCATGTTTATAACCATAGCATTACCAAGGGGGTGGGCTCCGAGGCCCACAAATTTATATATATATGTATATATTTTTAACCTTTCCAATTTGACAAAAAGTCTGAGAAAACTTGACATTGTCAATCTTCAACCCATTGGTGATTCGTTGTGTGCCAACTATAATTAAATAATGCGTTGTGGATCGCGGAGGCCCCCACCCTTAGTGGTATTAAGGGCTATTCACAGAATACTCGAAATGTTACATTCCAGTCTGTTGGCTATGAAGATCGTTCCACATTCAAACAATTTTGGTATTACACCATGCAAGCTTGTTGTGGACGCAGTGGTGCCAACTATTAGTCTGAATCAGTGTTGCCAACTACATATTATAAAAATATTTTTGATATTTGTTTCTGATTATTTGATCTCTATTCAAGTGTTTTATATTCCATTATTTTATTCCTGGTATTCATTATATATATACACACAATTCATAGCCGTATTCAACCCACTACTGGATGAGGCTTCCCCGGAGGGAGGACTTGGTCTATTGCTCCCACGCTGACCAGACGTGTTAGGAGACGCGAGCCGATGTTCTTGACTGCGATCGCCACTGTCTTTTATACACAGCAGTTCCCCAACTGCATAACGATGCTGGGTGGGCACCGTTTCAGACCCTTGGAAAAAATTTCTTGGCTTAGTCCCGAATCGAACCCGGACCCCACGATGAGCAGTCAGCGATGGTACTACATTGTTTGTGCATCCATATATGCGTATATATACGGTATATGTATGAGCTCCTGCGTAGCCTAGTCGGTAGTGTGCTCGTCTTCAGTGCGAGCGGTCCCGGGTTCGATTTCCGGTGGGGGCTCAAAATTTTCGGTGTTGACCCAACATCGTGAGGACAATTGGGGAGCTGCTGTGAATAAAAGACAGTGGCGATCACAGTCAAGAACATCGACCTTCGGGAAGAGGCCTCATCCACTAGTGGATTGAATATGGCTGTGATTTATTATATATATATATATATATATATATATATATATATATATATATATATATATATATATAGCATAGGTATATCCATTTAGAAATATAACTTTTCTTCTGTGAGACGCTGATCCCCATCCCCACCTAACCACCATTCAAATGTGATATGAAGCTGCCTTCGTACATATACTATAATGTACAAAGGTGCTATATATCTGATTGATTGTTTCTCTATAAAAACAAGTAAAAGAATTATATCATAGTTACTAACATAAATAAACCTCGTTATGTTCACAATTACAGTATATAGATATAGTTGGCAACACTGTACTTACACTGTAAAAAGTGGAAACACGAAATGGATGAAAGTTACTCTGCTTTATGGAGAAATAAAAGTCGAAAATTAGCGTTTTGTTGTATTTACTCTTAAATGTGGATATAGTGTAAGCTTTTTAGTGGAAAAATTGGTAAAATTAACTCCATTTTAAAGTTAAACATTTTCTTTGTAATAGCTTAACGTTAACTGAAATTGGGTTGAAACTGGCCAAAGTGATTTGTCCGTGAACGCTCAACTTATTTTACGCTTAAAACGCGGTCATTTTCTAATCGAAGTGTAACCGAAACAGGCAATTTTGAACTTTTACGGATGAAGGTTACGTACTTTTGTGGATGAAGTTTAAGCCCTAGTTGTATATTCTATAATCCAGTAACAAGAGTAACGTTACTTGCTTGTCACTGAACGCCCCGCCATTTTGAGCGTTTATATTGTCTTTACACTGTGAACAGTAAACAGTTTATTGGTGGACCGAGAACGGCAAGGAGTTAGGTATAAATCTTTACACTGTAGCAAACGTATCTTTCATTTTTTCACGAGGCATGCATCGTAGAAAAATCAAAAACATGTTAATGTTTAACCTCCTTCGCAGTAAAACCCTAGCTATAGATATCACTCGGAAAGCCAGAAACACCAACTGCCTTTGTAGCTAAGTGGCCAGAGCGTCCGACCAGTATGCGTGAGGATCCTGGATCGAAACCCGACAACTTCAACTTATTTTTTAATTTTAAAGGAATATTACATTTTATCCTTTTCTACTTTAAAAAATGCTCTGCTTGAATGAAATACGTGGGAACAGTCATATACTTATATATATATACACATTTTGAAATATAACAGAAAGTAAAACGATGAACCGAAAACCGGCTGAATGTATGCTAATCCAAAAAGTGGAGGCAGCTCAGCTGCCTCCATTTTTTGGATGAACGTTGTGTTTACTATTTTTACAGTGTAGAACCATCGTAATAGAATATAAGAAAACTTTGTAATGTCTTAGACACCTGAAGCTCATATTGGACACTATAAAAATAATTCCGTGAGAAACAATTATATTTTTTGTGGCCCCCCTTGGTTATTAATGCGACCCAAAAATGCCTTGGTAATGATAGGGATAATAAGTGGTTTGGTTTCACTTTGCATTAAATAGCATCCAGAAATCTTCAAAAAGAAAACACAGACGCACGATATGTTCAAACGAACTACGGTACTTATAATGCATTTAGGTCCTATTTTCTCTTCTTTTTTTACTAATTATAAAAACAGCAAGCCGAATAAAATACCGGTAATCTTGCGTTTTAGCGTCGTGTTGTACCTTTCAACAATTAATTTAAAATGAGGTCGCTAGATGGATTAATACGTCTATAGAGACAAAATTCGTACAATTACGCTGCAACACAACTAAGTTGGTAACTCTGTATTGTTGATAGGTCGTGAATAAAAATTTGAAGTATAAATCTGTACAAGTGAAAAAGAAAAAAAGTGGCGAGCAATTTCTGACCAGTCTTGTGATTAATCCATCTAGCGAACTCGTTTCTAGTTGCTTGTCGAAGTTGAATTTAATTGTTAAGTCCTATAGGCAACTTTGGCTCAGGCCGAGTTAATTTTCGAAACACATAAGACGTCGCTAAAAGACAAAATTACTAAAATACCTTCTTTAGAATGTGTTAGTTTTGATCTACACAACCCTAGCTAAATTAGTTTTTCACCACCTCTTGCGACCCCTTGCACACAACTCGCGAACCCCACGTTCAGAAACTCTGTGCTACTATATACAACCTGTGTGTTTATTTGAACACGATACAAATCACATCGCAACACACATGTGTGTATTGAATTCAACCAAATTTTGTATACGTTTCTTGGGTTTAGGAGCAGGAGTCGCTGGTGTTTGACCGCTCTAGAGTATCACCGGAAGTGACTTTCTCGCGGTCTAATTAATAAAAACAGTAATTTCATTGTTTGTAACAACGAAATAAATACATTGTCTCCGTTTTAGACTTCAGCAGCAAGTACTGTGAATCCTTATGCGCCCGCTGGGTCCATCTGTCCGTGTCGATAACTTTCAACTCAGGAATTACTAAAGGCTGGAAAGGTTTTGGTGAGACTAGCTCAAACCCGCATAATCATCTAGATTGCAGAAGTGCCAGACATAGGAACTTTCCAAGATATGGGAGCAATTTGAATCTTTAGAACTACTAGGGTTAGAAAGGGATTTGAGGTGTCGTTGAAAAGGTCTCAGCAAGACTAGATCAAACCCGTATAGATGATACACATTGCAGGGGCGGATCCCGAGTTTCGGTGGTTTTATATTCAACTTTGGGACTACTGGGGTTGGAAAGCTGATTGGGGTGACGTTGGAAAAGTATCGGCCAGACGAGTTCAAACCCGTATCATTCATTCACATTTCATGGGCGAATCCCAACTTTCGGAATATCTTCAACTTTGGAACTTCTATGGCTAGGAAAATGGTTGAGGTGTCGTTGGAAAGGTCTCGGCAAGACGAGTTCAAACTCGTTTCATTCGTCCAGATTTCAGGGGCGGTTTCTAAGTTTCGGGGAATGGAATTTCACCTTGGAACTACTGGGTCTAGGAAAGTGGTTGAGGTGTCGTTGAAGAGGTCTCGGCAAGACGAGTTCAAACCAGTATCATTCATTCAGATTGTAGGGATGGTTCGCGAGTTTTGGGGAGAATTCACAACTTTTGAATTACTGGGGCTAGGAAGGTGGTTGAGATGTGGTGGGAAAGGTCTCCCACAATTTTTCGAACGCAGCATTGATCATATAAATAGTGAGCACTATACTCCCTGGGGTGGGGGAAAATAGATATATCGAAGCTAAAATGCATGATTGAACCATAAAATAGAAAGGGGAATTTCACGTGGCTCATGAGTAATTAAAATTAGTAATGCAACGTGCTAATTCAGAGGTATACTGTTGGCACGTTATTCCATAATGAACAAAACGATGATCAGTTAATCTAATGGTTCCTAAATACATTTATAATACATCGATATATTTATATAGCATAAACGCAGATTCCAGATCTAACATTTATGTGCATATCGCACAGCGCGTAACTTGCAACCAAATCCAACTCACTTGTCTCAGCAATACTGATCAAACTGTTTTGGCTGAGGTCTTGAACCGGAAGTGTGTTTCTATGAACTGTTGGTCACTAACTAATGTTCCATGCAGAATCAATCACTCCATAAAGTCATATGCACATCACTTATAAAATCTGGATGAGAAAGTTCTATTGACGTATGATGATACGCAAAGAGCCGGCGTGAGCGGTGCTCCAACTTAGAACTTTCAAGGTAGAAGCCTTGATAGGTGATAATATCTGAATCTAGTCTTTGGAAATAATACTGCCTTGTAAGAATTTTGACTTTGGATAACTATTGGCGACTGAAGATTCTCGGTGGCTGATTAAGGTATCTGGGCGATGAGTGCTCCTCGTCTTTAGTATATATTTAGGTGGTTCCTAGATTCTAACCAATGGTGCGTTTCTCCTACTCCTTGATAACCAACACTAGTTTACATGGTCAGTCGTTGGGAAGACTTTCCACACTAACTGGAGGGCAGACAGGCCAAGAAGCAGACAAAGGAGAAACAGTTCCCTGCCACCAAATGGAAAAGACCCATATAAACATATCAGTTTACCTACCCGAGAAGAAAAGATATTTAAAAGCTACAGACGAGGGCATATACCACAATATAATGTTCATAAAACCGTATTTGGAGAAAGGGTAAGGCGGGTACCCACCCATCGTTGCATTGCCTTTGTAGTAAGACCGCACACAAAATTCTTCAACACTAGTCTTAGAATACGAAGCACACATGAAAAAAAAAGTTCTAGAACGCAAAAAAATGGGGACAGAATAAGGCTGAAAACTCTAGAAAAAAATACAAACGAGGGGGAAGGCTTCAGCAAGATCACCATCCAGGAAAGATGAAATCCTTAAACTATATATATGCACAAGCACGGTCAGAACACACGAATAACGTAGACATTCACTTAGTTAAAAAGGGAAGAAAATTTACTAAACCTCAATATCATTCCAACTCTGCATCTTCAGAGCCAAGGCGCATTAAAGCTATGCAGAAAGAGGATAGGAAAAAACTTTAAGATAAGCAAGCATCCGCTAAAAAGAACCAGTAAGAATGTCTTTTAAGGATTCTCAAAGTGAAGAAACTCAAGAAAAGACACAAAGAGAAGAAACCTCAGAGAACTGGTTACCTATCAAAGAAGAAAGTGGCTCGAAACCACGCTTCTCCATAGGAAATCAACAAGAAGTGGAAAATCAAAGGATGAAGCTAAGAAGATGTTCAAGATTGAATGCTCCAGTGAGATTTCAAGATTATATTATGCCAGTTGAAGAAATCGTAAGTGAGATTGAGCATCCTAACACTTATGATGAAGCTTTAGACAGTAAACAACACAAGGAATGGCAAAGAGCTATGTATCTGGAAATGAAATCTTTAGCAGAAAATCAGACATGGGAATTAGTTACCCTACCCAAAGGAAAGAAGGTTATCCAAAGTAAGTGGGTCTATAAAGTAAAAAGAAACTCAGATGGCAATATCGGGAGAAGTATAAAGCAAGGTTAGTAGCAAAAGGCTTTAATCAAAAGAGAGGTGTTGATTACAGTCAAACTTTTAGCCCTGTTGTGAAACTAGGTACAATCAGATCGATCTTAAGTGTTGTTGCAAGTGAAAAGTTACATCTAATGCAGTTTGATGTATCGACAGCATTCTTATATGGAGATTTAGAAGAATAAATCTACATAAAGCAACCAAGAGGATATGAAGATGGTTCTGATCTAGTATGTAAGCTGAAGAAAAGCTTATATGGGTTGAAACAGGCACCTAGGTGTTGGAATAAGAAGATTGGCGACTTTCTTCAAAGAAAAGGTTTTAAAAAGAGTGAATCAGACTCGTGCCTTTTTATCAGGGAAAGTGATAAGATCCTAATCGCCCTATACGCTGATGATGGTTTAGTAGCCGGCTCAAACCAACAGTCAGTAGAAACAGTTGTAGAAGAACTGAAAGAAGAGTTCAAGATTACTTCTCGAGAAGCTTCGTATTTCTTAGGTTTGGAAA
This sequence comes from Lepisma saccharinum, assembly GCA_022664845.1. Lineage (NCBI taxonomy): Eukaryota > Metazoa > Arthropoda > Insecta > Zygentoma > Lepismatidae > Lepisma > Lepisma saccharinum. Next base: position 115,360 of record JAGDQP010000560.1, on the reverse strand, counting down.
TAGAAAGGAAAAGCAATGGTGATATTAAGATCAGTCAACAAGCTTACACAAAGGAGATATTAGAACGTTTCAGATTTGAGAACTGTAGACCAGTGGGAACGCCTTTTATATAAACCATGGATGCAGAAGAAAGAAAAGACGCTACCACTTATCCTTATCGTCAAGCAGTGGGAGCTTTAATGTATTTGATGTTGGATACAAGGCCTGACATTGCTTACTCAGTCAGTTTTCTTTCAAGATCCTTAGAACATCCTACAGAAGAGGATGTTATAAGATTGAAGAGAGTGTTTCGATACTTAGCAGGCACAATTAACTTAGGAATTGTGTATAAGTCAGATGAATCAAAGGGATTTTTAGAGTGCTACAGTGATTCATATTTCAGTGGTTGTCAAAGGACAGAACGGTCAACAACAGGAGTATTAGTGATGTTTGCTGGAGGTGCTATCAGCTGGATAAGCCAAAGACAGAGCATGGTCACTACCTCCACCACAGAAGCCGAACTAGTAGCAGCCACAGAAGCCGCCAAACAAGTGGTCTGGTTAAAACGATTGTTTCAAGAGATTACACGTTTACATCAGACACCTGTCATTCAAGTTGACGATAGTGCTGCAGTGAAACTGTCAGAAAACCCTGAGTTTCATAAGCGAACAAAACACATACAAACAAAACAGTTTTTCATTAGAGAAAAAGTAGTACAAGGTGAATTAGGGGTACAGCAAATTTCCACACAAGAGCAATTAGCTGACCTAATGACCAAGCCACTAATGAAAAATCGTTTGTCGGAACTTTGCAATAGAATAGGCTTAATGAAATAGAGTTTATATATATATATTGTTTTATTGTCTAGTGTATATAGTTAGTTTGTTCAGAGAACTAGTTAACAAGGGAAAGTGTTGAACATATTGACCTATGCTAGTCGAAGTGCTAACTAGTTCTTAATTGGTTGATGGAAGTTCAACAGTGATTGGTTGTACATGCGCAGAGCATGTGGCTGTGACGTACTACAAGTTACGATGTGTGTGTTACAGTGCTTGTATGTTACAAGTTAAGTTGTGTGATGGTAAAGAGTCACGACACAGAAGAAAGAAGACAGTCTGATCGTTTCAACTATTCAAAGAGCTGAATGGACACAGTGAACAAGATAGAAGAAGTTTCGTATAGCGTGTTTAAAGTAACGATAGACACGATACATATTGAATTTGAACTTGGACTTATATGCTCCAGAAGGAAGAAAAACCGACCGCTCGGAACAGCATGCTAGAACATCATGTTGGAGTTCGACGTTGGAACTTTTAAAGGAGAGCACATGGTCAGGTACAACGGTGTTAGGAAGTTTGTCCCTACATGTCTACTACTCTTGAGGTAAGTTGTAGATATATTGCAGTTAGTGTGTTAATAGATACTGTGCTACTAAGTGAACTATTGGTAAAAATCACGTTCTACTCTACTTTGCTGCCTTTACGTACCCTGCGACCCAATTCAAATAACAATTAGATACCTAATTGCATCACTAACAAACAGAGTTTAATTACTATGGTGTACTAACTACTGTTTAAATGAAACCTTAAACTTGAAAATCTGGGTAAAACCATAATTTACTTCGTTTATAGGAAAACGCAGTGTTTGATTCAATGAGGATTTCATGTACGTTTGCGGTACAAATTTAGCTGAAAAAAATGTTTCTGAAAACCTTTGGTATCAATTTGCTCAATAAATTTCTTTACTTTTCTTTGAAATTACATATGACGAAAACGAACGCAACTTTACAACAACGCTCAACGTCGAAACGGAGCACTAATTAAATTCACAGCATTACAGAAATCCAAAATGTCTTGCTTCTTGCTTAAGATAAAATTTCAACATATTCCAATTTTTAGTGTTGAGGAACAAAATTTGGGTTATGAAACACTACAATTTGAATCAGTACATAAAACAACATTACTGAACACTGAATTTAGCATTTCAGAATTTTCAAGTAGTTACTAAAATTGTTTCCAAAAGTAAACTACATACAACCTGACTGTGAGCTGAATGATACCACACGTAAAGTAAAGTTTACCGGTACAAAGAAATGACAACTTCTACTAGACTCATAAATTAATTATTAAACATGCTGTACATTGTTTAACGAAATCAAAGAAAATTTAGCTCGCGGTAAAACAGATTCGAAGCTTGATCAAACTACATTAATTTAGGTTAGGTTAGGTTGGATTACAGCATTTATTTTAGAATAGTTTGGCAAACGGTAAACGAGAAACGAAAAGGGGTTCGAACTGTGAAATCATCGGTGATCATAAAGTGATTTAAATAAACTAAATTTTCATATGGACCACAATAAAGCGAACATTGGTCATAAAATTTCATGCATCAATTCTAATAAATTGTGAAGGAAATGAATATGTAGATGCTAATGGAAAGAGGAGAGGGCGAACGCAAAGGTAATTTTCTTAATCAAACCATAGCTTACTTACAATAAAATTTATATAGGACCCATTGTGGAACAGATCTGAATGGAGATAAAATAATTTGGATATAATCAATTACATGTTTACCTGCTAGCAGGGGTAGCTGCCCCCTGCAAAAAAAAAAAAAAAATAACTCAGCCATCATTGCAGAACATATACTTTCAAACAATAAACCCACATTCGACGTGCGAAAGGGAAACACTTGTTTCACAGACTCACAAAGTAGGGTTATACCTACAATAATAAAAAAAACCGAAAAAAACAGAATTCACATACACGTATCTGAAAATTTAAACCAAACCACTATCACACCCAAATCAAACTGTCGTCCACTTCCAATCTACTCCTTCCTTGGGCCTTCACTGCTTACATAACAATTTAGTAAAATTTCTGCAAGAAACCATCTCTGACAATTGGAAATCTGCTATATTATAGATTCCAGCATAACATTTGTATTGGACTACCTTTGTATCATGTGAAAAATCGAACTCTTGTTGTAGAAATCTATTTTTACCAGCCTCTCCTAATAGTTAACCATGTTGTCTATCCGATGCCATCTGCTAGCTAATCAACAAGCAGATAACGATAAGATGGAAAAGTAGGCGTGGCTAGCCCGTAACTGAACGGAACAAAATAAACATGACTGATTTAAATAAAGATGTGTTAACCGCATTAAAAGCAAGAGAGAAAATCGAAGAAAGAAAGAAAGAAAGGCAATACAAATAAATAAACTAAGAGTAGCCTCCCGTAAAAAGACAGAGAAGGTAACAATAAGACAAGCTTAACAGTTAGCGGTATTCTTTTAACTTGTACCTTTTATATCTTTGCAAAAATGTACATGCTCAAACAACAAAAACATTACCTCTGACTGTGAATAAACAAAGACCTCAAAACAGGAATTCAAAATTAACCTGACTAGAGACGAAAAACAAGAAAAGAAAGATAAAAACAAGTCAAAAGCTGTAGAGCAAGATATAGAATGCCTGTCCAGATGTACGGGTCATTACAAATTCTTGACTTTGATCCTGGCTGAAACTCACTATTTTGTTTAATCATTCTTGGCACAGCTGTCAGGTGCAATATTGCAGCGTTTACAATATCCCTTCTCTCCTTCTTCGGTTTTCTATGGAATTACGTAAATTGAAATTACTTGCGTTGCAGAAATATGATACTTAATTCATTACTCAGCTTAGACCTCTAAACGATTGACACATACATGCAGATGTTTAATAAAACATATGTTCCTATTCATTGAACTGTGTTTGCAATATTACTGAAACTAAGCATGTGACATGAGATTGACTGCCTTGTCCTTCTCTCGGTTACAAGAAACAACTCATTAACATTTAATTCCAAAGTGTCATTATTTTATGACTGTGTGCTTTGAGCACTTTTAATACAGAAAATTGTGATTTATTACAACTTAACCTTTGTCTTTTCAATAGCTATGTAGTAACAGGATGCTCATTGTTGAACTCTGGCGATAGTTGATATGGATAGTCCCGTGACTGAGCTCCGCCTCACTTATTTAAGTTAAAACAACCAGAAATAAATAAATAGTTTAGATTTTTAAATTCAAATTTGGATTGTTGTAAACCAAAAATATTTAGATTTCATGTTTTAAACCAGATTAAATGTTAAATTATTAATAATTTAATGATGTAAAAGTAGTAGTATTTGTAGTATCAGTAGTTGTAGTATTAGTAGTAACGGTAGTAGTTGTTGTAGTAGTTGTAGCTAGTATTTGTAGTTGTAGTAATAGTAGTTTTAGAATTTGTAGTTTTAGTAGTAGTATTATAATAGTAGCAGTAGGACTATTAGTGATGCCAACGTATTTTACTCACTCCGCACCAACTGGCGGGCAAATCAGTTAGTATATTCCATAATTTTCGCAGAAGTAGATATAACTGAAACACGTCTCCAGCTTTAAATTTTATTCTTATCTCCCCCTTGAGAATTGCACACATATATGTAGTTTCCTAAAGATCAAACATGTTTCCTTCTGAAATTAATATATAAAAGGTCCTAGGTATACCTCAGCACTTCGCACAAACTTTAAATAAACACGAGTTGATTGAAAGGTACAGGTGTTTCTCTGTTCTTTTTTTTCAGACTGTAGACGTCGCAACGCTGTGCTGGTTCGTGTGAAACACAAATATTGCGTTTCTGATTCAGTAGATGAATTCCAGTACCTTTCATCCTTGAGTTATGGCGAGTGGAAGAAATTCGTTTATCTGGCGGATCATGTAGACGTGTCTATGAACGTACGTCAGAGATGTGTTATTGAATTTTGTGTGTAACTTGGACAGAGGGGTCAAGAAACTGTTGAAATGTTACAGCAAGCGTACAGCGATTAAACAATTAGTCGTGCCGCAGTATTTCGGTGGTGGAAGCAATTCAAAGAGACAGTGGTGGACGCACAAGTGAGTGACGAAATGCGCGTTCAGGAGGCCACTCACCACGGTTATGGATGCCAATATTTCCAAAGCGAATAAGTTATGGAGGGATTTACATCAATTTTTGGCTTCACCTGACATCTCATTTATGAACGGATTCAATATACCCTGATAGAGAAACTGAAAACGTGTCGCGTGTGTGCCATGTGGATACCGACAAATTTGACAACAGCACATCCAACGACGATTTGAAGTATGTTCCGAGAAGTATATACCAGGCAAATATCGGTATGGTACCTACGAACCAGGCCATAACCTACGTCCTTCCAACATCATCTCCTCACCTTATCGCAGCCTGAGCCTGAGATGCCGAAAGGCCATGAATAGATTCAAATAGAAATCACCTTAAGGTATGCTCAGGTTGGTATCCTCGATTTTTGTGCACCAGGTCACAGGTTTACATCCCGTGGGATTCTACTGAACGCAATGATTCGGAGCCCACTTTATCAATAGTTATAAGTAACGTCCTTAGAAGTGCATCAGTTGGTTTCGGACATTAATAACAATTCATTCACTCACTAGTTTAAGACTTCAGAAGTCTGACCCCATCTGTTGGTTATGTCCGAAGTAAAGGCATGTCTAATGCGCTGCTGGTTGGGTCTTCCATTCCAGCATTAACTGGACATGACTTCGGACGCTCAGGGAAATTACTTAGGAATGTTAGGATGGTTGTTCTATACAAGGACACACAGATCTCGGTCGCTCGGGATGTAAGATTTTTTTCCCCAACAACCATTTCGTATTATATGCGATTTGCCATTCGGGATTGGTCAGTTATGTTGACGATTAAGGAGACCAAGCTCTTTGACGAGTGTAGTTAGCTCAGTCTAATGGTTAATGTATCGGAAAGCTGATCCCGAGGATCTAATCCTGGCGTGGTTATATTTACATTATTTTTCTTGTGTATATACACATTACGATATTTAATAAAATTAGTGACAAAGGGCACGTGTAGATTAGGTAAGTCAGCTTCGGTGTTTTGTTGTTGTTGTTGCACACGCGAACGAATGAAAGATAGTGGGAAAAATACAAAAAGGTGGTTGGGGGGAAAAGTCGCGTTCGGGACGCTGTATGATAGCGTTTACGTTATTATTATCCTTTGTATGTCAGTAGTAGTGGCGACACTTGTAAGCACTTTGTGAGAAATGGCACTACTTTCCCCGTACCTGGCTGATAGCAAGGAGTCAATTTTCCAGGGCTGTGTGATACGATCTTTCGCAGTTTGTGGCTACCTGTGATAAAAGGCTACGAACACATTTTCTCATCCCCTTCGTGAAAGGCTACGAGCATATTTCGCATCTCCTATTTATAAGACTACGAACACATTTTTACAACCCTTATTTAACAGCTGAATACCTAAACCATATACGGCACATTTTGGTAACCCCTATTTATCATAGTAGAGATTACACTAGTGCATATAAGATTACGATTATTTATTAACCCTTATATTTTATAAAAGGTTACGGTACTTTTTTTCATCCCCTATTTAATATAGCAGAGATTAACCCCACATAGCCCCTATTTATAAAAGGATACGGCACCTTTTTTATTCCCTATTTAACATAGCAGAAATTACAACAAAAATCTGAAGTCAGTCTCCAACACTGCTCCTAGCACGCAATTAAATATATATTTTCCCAACCGCTATTTAATACAGAACAGAGGCTACGGTCTTACAACAGTGCCAATGTCAATTTTGAAGTTAGTTTCTATACCTAACCCACATAATTGACCACACTCGACCGAAGGGTCAATAGTAGTCAATATGAGTTTGTTGATTAAGCACTTATAACCATAACCAAGGGTCACTAATAGTTGAAAACTACCTGGGCCTAAGTTAACAAAATGGCAGTAAGGTTAAATGTCAAATATTTAACCCCGTATATCTCGTAAACGCCTAGCCATATTGAGATTCTGTTTTCACGTTTGGGATAAGGGCGTTGAATTCTTGCATGTGATAAAAGTGGTGACCTTGAGGTCAAAGGTAAAATATTTAACCTTGTATATCTCGTAAACGGCTAGACATATTGGGATTCTGTTTTCACATTTAGTATGGATTCATCGAGTACTACATGTGATAAAAGTGGTGACCTCGAGGTCAAAGGTCAAATATTTAACCCTGTATATCCTGTAAACGGCTAGACATATTGAGAATCTGTTTTTACATTTAGTACGGGGCATTGAGTACTACATGTGAAAAAAGTGGTGACCTTGAGGTCAAAGGTCAAACATTTAACCCTGTATATCTCGTAAACGGCTATATATATTGAAATTATTTTTTTACATTTCGTATGGGGGCACTGAGTATTACATGTAAAAATTGGTGACCTCGAGGTCAAAGGGTAAATCTGAAGTCAGTTTGCTAACTTCGCTCCCGTGGTCGTAGAATAATGAAGCTTATAACGCAATTTACTTTAGTCCCGAGAATGTCAAACATGAAAACAATTTCTTTCTAATTATTGTTGCTTCTAATATATGGCGGTTCGAAGTTTGTCGAATTTTCTAATTGTAGACGCAATTATTAAGAAACTCGCTAATTATGTTATTCGGGTCGGTGATGTCGAATGTGAAAACCGCATGTCTCTATCACTTACCGCTTTAATTGTATATTTGACCTTTGACCCTTACCCCTAGGGTCACAGAATATTAATTTTCAAATGTGTTTTGTTGCTCTAATACTGAATCTGAAATTAGTTTTTCGCTATTACTTACCGTTTTCAAAAGATAGAGGGTTTGACCTTTGACCACGAGATCAAGTTTTTCATTAATAGTGCTGGTCATTATGATGCTTAATCTGAAAAACATATTTCTCTAACTCTTACCGTTATCAATATATTTGGGGCTGAGTGGAGCTTTTCCATAGCTAATCGGTTCTTTCCCGATTTTGTTTTCATTTCGAGGTTTCCCCGTTGTCATTTGTGAAATCGGTTCTTTCCCGATTTTGTTTTTATTCAGAGTTTTCCCATGACGTCATCAACAACCAAATCGGTTATTTTCTGATTTTGTTTCCACTTCGGGGTTTCTCCGTTGTTATTGCGAAATCGGTTCTTTCCCGATTTAGTTTTTATTCTGGGTTTTCCCCATGACGTCATCAACTGCCTATAAAAGCCGGGCTGTTTCTGTGGTACCCCCTCAGTCGGACGCCGACCATCGTAGAGTGAAGATCTATTCATTGTGAAGACTGTAGTGTGCAGTGTCGTCGATCACCGGAGAGTGAAATTTCGTCGTGAATAGTGTAGTGTACAGTGTTGAAAATAGAGGAATATTTTTTTCTTCTGCTGCAATTATTTTCTGTTTGAGTTGAGATGTTATTTTGGTTGTGTCAAACTGTAAAATATTTTAAAGCTCAAACTTACCCTATACCATTTAAAGTGATTTTATAGTCAATTTGAGTTGAGACGTTATTTTAGGGTAGTGTCAAACTATATACTGTAAAATATTTACTACATTTTATTTTAATATATTAAAGCTAAAACTTAGTCTAATTCATTTATAGTGGCTTTATGGTCAATACATAAAAATGGATCAATTTGATATTTTTAACAAAACTGATGCTTTATGCATGGAAGTGTTAAATGACATACAAACAGGTGGAGCACGTCATGATTCAAAAATAAAAATTATAAGTGAAAAACGTAAAATATATTACAAAAATCAATAAGGAAGGTAGACTAATAGAAGTACAGATTAATAATCCTCCAGAAAGTGGAAAGGCTTTAACTTGGGTTATGAAAGGTATTGAAGAGTTATTAGCCCACTTCATGCATGTTATAGATGATGATGATCAAGTGGGACTCACATTTAGAAATGAGAGCGAACCCCATAGATCATTTTGATTATCGTTTCGACAGACACAAAATATGTCTGTTGAAAACGTTTTACATGCTATGGAAAAAGTTGTACAATCCAATGCGTCATTTTTAAATCAAGAACGATTCATGGTTAATTTTCATCATATGCATATGTCTAAAGGTGAAGGTCGGGTGAAACAGGGTTTATTCAATATTGACGAATATATTAAATCAAATAAGGTATAACAGTAATTAAAAATAGCGATACTCGCTGTCTCGCCCATGCAATAGTAGTGGCTATGGAGTAAATAAATAATAAAAATAATAATGATGAACAACAGAGATATTATGATCAACGTAAAAATTTACGGAAGTCAATAAGTTATGTGTTAAAGTGGGGACCACTGGCGTTAGAATCGAAGATATTCACCAATTTCAAAGTATGCTAACTGATTATAGAATAACTGTGTATGGGGATTTGTAGGGCCAATTAATTATATATGAAGGGGTTGGTGGTGGTGGTGAAATCCCCATTAATTTACTATTAATAAACAATCATTATAACGTAATTGCGAATTTAACAGCAGCATTTTGAACCGGCTATTATTGTGAGAAATGCCATACGAAATATGAGCATACATATATACAAGATTTTAAATGTCAGGCTGGTAGTTCACAGTGTGGGAGTAAGCCTCCCTGTGTTGATGTGAAATCCTTAGTAAAATGTAATGACTGTAATCGAATATTTTATGGTAGTGTGTGTTTCAATAATCATGAGGGTATGGTATGTAAAACTAGAAAACAATGTTATTTATGTTTAAATGTGTATACATTAACAAAGGATCGTAACCCTCATATATTTGGGGAAATATATTGTGTAAACTGCCGTAGTATGATGCCTCACAACCATTTATGTTTCATGCGGCCGAAAAACGTGTATGATGTGGAAACTATAGCCAGAAAAAAGCTATGGTTGTATTTTACGATATTGAGAGTCGCCAGGATAAAACATTGGATGGGGTAAATAATGCGCATGGGCAAGTACCCAATCTATTATTAGCACAACATTTGTGTTATAAATGTATTGGTATAAATGATATAAATTTAAGTTGTTCTGTGTGTGGTGTAAGAGAACACGTCTTCAAGGGTGAAGATTGTGTTCTATAGTTTTCAAATTGTCTTGCTGAGAAGTGATCTTCTATCAATAATATTACATGTGTTAGGCAGAACGCCCGAGGGTACGATGCCCATTTTGTTTTAAGAAGTATGATAATAAACAGTGGTCCCCCGATAATATTATGAGAGATTGTCAGCTTCTTAGCATTCAATATAAAAATTTACGTTTTATCAATTCACTTAACTTCTTGCCTATGGCATTGGCCAAATTGCCCCAAGCGTTTGATCTTCGCTCAACTAAGGGTTATTTCCCGCACTTTTTAACACCACAGGCAATCACAATTATTCCGGTCCGCTGCCTACCAAGACATTCTATGGGGTAGACAATATGCATAAAGAAGAACGTGATAAGTTTATGCAGTGGCATAAAAATTTCGGGGAGGATTATACGTTTAATTTCCAGGAGGAATTAATTAAAAACTTTCGGCAAGATATAAATATATTAAGAATGTCGTGTTTACGTTTTATGCAACAGTTTGAGGTTGAGACAAAGGTAAATCTCCTCCTGGAAGCAATTAGTATAGCCAGCGCTTGCAATTTAGTGTTTAGGCGTAATTATTTGAGACCGGAAACCATTGGTATTATACCGAGAAAGGGTTATCTATGGAGTTATGTCCAGTCGGTCGAAGCGATACAATGGCTTGTGTGGGAAGAAAAGGAAAGGAGGATAAAAATAGAGCGCGCGAGTAATGGAAAAGAAAATGTAGTGCAAGGTAATTTTAAAGTGGATGGCTATTGGAATGATAGAGAGAACGGAAAAGAACATGTTTGGGAATATGATGGCTGTTTTTATCACGGTTGTCGTATGTGTTATCGAACCGGACGGGATAAACCACCCCACAATAACCCTTTCTCTACTATGAATATAAAATATGAAAGTACAGTTGCTAAAGTGAAAAGATTAGAACAATTAGGTTATGTTGTGCACACCATGTGTGGGTGTCAATGGAAAACACAAATGAAAAATACTGTATCTTAAGGTGTGTTAAAAACCACCCCACATGCAGAAAAGAACCAATGACTCCGCGTGATGCTTTGTATGGGGGCGGACAAACGCGGTCAAATTACATTAAAAAGTGAAAAAGGAGGAGAAAATTAAATATTTGGACGTATGTTTCCTGTACCCTTTCTGTAATAAGGTTAAAAAATATCCCGTGGGGCATCCTACACATATTTCTGTAGGAAAAGAGTGTCCGCCCATCGACCAGATTGAGGTAATAGTAAAATGTACTATTCTTCTTTCAACCGATTTGTATCACCCTGTGTTACCATATCGGTCTGGGGGTAAGTTACCCCCTTGTGCAGAGCATGCGCGGATTCATTAAATCAGGGCGATTGTACAGATATTGATAAAGAGCGTGCCATTACCGGTATTTGAGTAGTGGATGAGGTTCGCAAGGCGATTGAAAAAGGATATAAGTTGGTAGAAATGCATGAGGCGTGGCATTTTAAGGTTGAACAATATAATCCTGTTAAGAAAGAATGTGGTCTCTTTACAGAGTATATTAATAAGTTCCTAGAAACCAAAACAGAGTCTTGCGGCTTGCCTGCGTGGTGTACGTCTGATAAAAGAAACAGGAATTTATAAGCAGCTATTGTAAGAAAGAATGTATTACGTTGAATCCGGACAAAATATGTGTAAATAATGGTCGTAAGAATTTAGCTAAATTAGCACTAAATAGTTTTGGGGGTAAATTCGGTCAGAAAGAAAATTATAATCAAACATCAATAATGACCCGGGGGAATATTTTAATAAGTTATCCGATCCAAATATTGAGGTCCACGAACATATTCAAATTAACGAGGACACGTTAATTTTAAATTGGCAGTATCTCGATAGCGCGAGTGTACCGTACCACACACCAATACAAATGTGATAATTGCTGCTTATACTACTGCCCACGCTTGTCTGGAGCTCTATATTTATTTGGATAAATTAGGTAAATACGTGATATATACCAGGGTGAGTCATATGTTCGTTGCGTTGCGTGGCCCCGCCCACTCGATGCCGGAAAACCATGTGCAACGTGTAGAACAGGTGGAGGTGGTGGTGGAAGAAAGCGTGTCACGTGTCTGTCTGATCACAGCGCTAACGGTGTGTGCGAGGAACTACGCGTTGAGTACACAGTTGGCATGACAATGGCTGAGGAGAAATTTGTGTGTCGTGTGCTTCTGCGCCATTACTGGAAAAAGGGGTTGAATGTAGCAGCAGCAGCCAAGAAAATTTGTGCCGTAGAAGGTGAAGGTACTGTCCATTCGTCCACAGCTAGAAAATGGTTTCAACGGTTTCGGTCTAGTGACACCAGTCTTGATGACAAGCCCAAGAGTGGACGCCCTGTGACGACGGATATCGATGCCCTCCTGAACGCTGTTGAAGGAAACCCAGGAACCAGTACCCGTCAGCTGGCAGATGAGGTCCAGACATCACAAACCAGTGTCGTTCGTCAGATGCATCAACTTGGGTTTCGCTGCAGGCAACCGAGAATGGTTCCCCATGATTTGACTACCGCTCAAGCTCAACAACGCGTGATCCTGTGTGAAGAACTGCTTCGAAACTCAAATGACGACAGGTTTTGGCTGCGAATCATCACGAATGATGAAAAGTGGATATTTCTACGGTACCCTGACACCCGGAAACAATGGCTTCGACCAGGTACCAAGGTGCAGCCAGTGGTTCAAAGAGGGCGGTTTGAAGAGAAGACATAGCTGTGTGTGGTGGAATTTCGAAGGTCCTGTGCACTGGGAGCTCGTTCCACATGGACGTTCCGTAGATGGGACATTGTATGCTGAACAGCTGCAACGGGTATAAGACATTGTGCGCCGTCGTTTTCCAGCACTAGTGAACCGAAAGCGACTGCTCCTCCAATTTGACAACGCTCCATGCCACAGGTCAAGAAGAGTCCGCCAGCACATTGCTGACATGGATGGCGTGGACATTTTACTCCCCACCTAAAAAAGGGGTCGTAGCCTTTCATAGTGTTGAAGGGCGTCTGCTATATTAACTAGGGGTTGTAGTCTTTTATAAAATATGTGGGTTAGGTAATTTCTGCTATGTTAAATAGGGGGATGAAAAAAGGCATGTGTTGGAGGTCGTAGCCTTTCATAGAGTTGGAGGGCGTAAGGGCTGCAAAAAATGTATTCGTAGTCTTTTGTAAATAGGAGATGCGAAATATGCTCGTAACCTTTCACGAAGGGGATGAGAAAATGTGTTCGTAGCCTTTTATAATAGGTAGCCACAAACTGCGACACAGCATATCATACAGCCCTGGAAAATCGACTCCTTGCTATCAGCTAGGTACGGGGAAAGTAGTGCAATTCCTTACAAAGTGCTTTCAAGTTTCGCCACTACTACTTATGTCTCCCCTGATTATTATCGATTTCTCCACTGTCCACCTCACCGCACCATCGCAGGTGTTTATTTTGCAGGTTCGATGTTCACTACTCCTCAACAATTAGAAAAACATGTTGTCCCCGTCATCTTGTTCTGGCTGTTCCGCATACTTGTCTTACTGTACGGTAGTGTTCATTGCGTTAGTTTGTTTACTCCTCTACTTTCGTATCTACTAAACGTCGCCCATTAACATTATCTCCGTTGCTGGGCCTTTCTGTGCAAACACACTATCACGACCTACCAGGAATTTTGGGAGTGTGTATGGCGCTAACTTATGTGCTTTGCTACCCGTTTTGCTCCTACTGTAATCAGCTCAACTAGCAGAGAGGATGTTCGAAGACATGCTGTAGTTTATGAAGGCTTTCACTAATGTTCAGTTATTCTCTTCTACGTACCTTGCTAATGTTTACCCTGAATATCCACATAAATTCACTAATATATAACTCTATTTTTCTGCCACACAAATACAAATCACAATAAATTATAATTACTCGTCAAAGCAGACCTTCGAGACAAGGATTTAGACTTGACTGAGACCAGTGGGTTCGGAAGACCTGATATCAAAGGAATTTAGAAAACCATTATTCGAGAATGAAAGTATATAAATAATAATATTATGTTAATATCATCGTGACTCCGTCCTTACATATTTTCAGTACTCTGTCCATGAAGCTTCTTTTTTGTAAGAAACTTTCGGGAAGTGACACATTGAGCTGAATCCGACATAAATATATCTCTAGGGGTAAACAAAACAATGGTACTCGAGTATCTATAATTAATTTTATTTATAGCTATTCATTATGCCCACAAATATATATAATCACGCCATTTGCATAAGCCTGCATTTAGGGCAGAAAGAACAGTTTTCGTAGAGAAATATAGGTCTATCTCGACATTTGAAGCTTTAAAGGCTCTGAGAGCAAACGGTAAGAATTTATTAAATAAAAGTTTAAGATATTTTTTTTATTTTTTCAATATGGTTTGCATGCTTCTAAAAATTGACTTTTCAATGCATAATCTCTCAACTGTGTCAGTTGAGGACTAAGGTACGAGATCCATAGGACAATGCATATTTAATTAAATGAACTAGAACTAAAATTTAGTGTATTAGAATGCTGTAGAAGCAAGTGAATTGGAGGATCGATCGAAGGTCCTTACCAGTCATACTGTGTCACATACACGAAAAGATAAACAGCAATCACAACGAGAGCAGCTAATCGATTTTTTTAATCCAGGCTGGAAATTCGTGGTTTGCCGTCCTATCCTTTCATATTAAGTTTCTTGATCTCTCTCAATCAAATTAGTTTCTATTTTACTATTTATTAAACTTTCTGTAGCCTGTGAAAGACATACTTCTGAACTTTTTAAAAAAATTTCTAATAGAAATTTGCAGCACAAGAAATACAGAACTCGGAAATGAGAAATAACTACAAAAATATCTAAAGAAGAAATTTGTCCTTACTTTTCTCATCGTCAGTACCCATTCCTTCTCCCCTGACTTCCTGTGTGTCTGATTTTGTAATCAAACCTCTTACATCCGTTACGCTTGATACCAATGGTGTAGTTTCACATTCTGTGGTTGCCTCCATGAACTCTGAAAAAGTTTAAATCGAGTTAAAAAGTAAAACAACAATAAACATATGGTTGCTGTTTCTGAAGGTTCCTCTACTACCACTATACATAGCACTAATTAACTAACGATACTACTACTATTACTACTACTACTACTGCTGCTAACGCAAGCATTTGAAATTCCTATTCTAATAATATAATCAACTGTTTGGTCACTGCATACTGTATGTTCCTTACCGTATTCTGCATCTTACAATTCCCATTTGCTTTTAGGAAACAAGCATTGTTCTGAGGGAGCTGAATCCGTAAGATATGGGGCATGTTTGATGAGTGGAATTATTATTTCGTTTACATATTTACTATATTTACTCGCTATATGTTTATAGCATAAAGTGTTGTGTATTCTAGTCCAGCAACCAACATAAGAGTTCAAATTTTCGTGTCTTACCCAAAGAATTTGGTCACACTACATTCTCATGACCTCATCCCTAAGGGGTGTTCAATAAAAATCCGCACAAGTGAAAATGACACTTGTATTTCTAAAGCCAGACAGAAAAAAGTGCCAAGATGACACATATGGGAAATCAGAGCACAGAGAAAAGTGTGGTAGCACTAACGGCTTTCAATCACTCCCTCACGGTGGACTTTGTCGATACGACGTCTGGTGGAGCTGGCAAGGTGTTGTACAATAGTTGGATCGATGTTCTGTAGACAGTACCGAATCCGTCGAATGAGCTGATCCGGGTTTGTTGCGTGCCAGCCCTTAGCATAAACAACAGCCTTCAAAATTGCCCAGAAGTTTTCGATGGGTCGAATTTCTGGCACATTAGCTGGGTTATCTTGTTTCTGGACTAATTCAATACTTTCCTGCTTGAGATATTCACACACAACTTTGATAGCAAATCCAGATCGGCGCAACAACGGTTGGCTCAAACCTTTCGGACCCATGGCAATCCACACAAGCACTTTTTCTTCAAATTTCTTCTTGGGGGAAAATTTAACACTAGCTGGAGCTGTAGAAGGGTCAGATGTATAGAACCCATCATTTCCGTTGATGGAGGAATGGGACAATGTCAGGTATGTTTCATCATCCAAAGTGAAATCACGATCACGAAATTTTCGCAGCAAGCGTTGACACTTGGTTTGAACCATGATTTTTTGTTGTTCAGTGCGCTTGGGGATGGTTGTTTTTTTCCTATATTGTATGTCAGTATTCTTATGCACTATATAGTGGATCATGGACGCACAACACTTGAATTTTCGCGCCGTCATACGCATTGAAACTCCATCGTTGTTCTGGAGTGTCTTCTTCAGCTGTTGCACCTTCTTCTTCGTGAAAATACGAGCTGGTCGTCCAGTTCCCGACTGCCTTTTCCACTCACTCCCATTCTTACATCTTTTAATGATGTAAATTGTTCTTCTTCGGCTGCAAAATGTTTTATTGTGTATATTTTGCCCTTGCTCTGATGTGTCCCGTAGAACTTGTACACACGTTCCCGCAATAGGTCTTGCTTCGATGCCATCCTCAAGGTCAAACCGGGTCACTATAACACAAGTTGTTCCTGTGTCTGTTAGTGCACTACTGGCTCATCGTCCTGACCGATCTGCCTGCTGTACATGTATTACGTGTGACAGGTGCTGGCCTCTAGCAGTTTGTGCGGATTTATATTGAACACCCCTTAAATCTTATGTTATTATTCCTTCATTCCCTGTGTTTCGACTTGTTATCATATATCTTGTTTTATCTATGTTTACCTGTAACCCTATATCATCGCACCTTATACTAAGATATCGGTGTTGCTTTGTAGTGCGTCTATATCGTCCCGTATTAAATCTACATCATCCGTGTATACGAACAAT
The DNA here is from genome assembly GCA_022664845.1 of Lepisma saccharinum. Lineage (NCBI taxonomy): Eukaryota > Metazoa > Arthropoda > Insecta > Zygentoma > Lepismatidae > Lepisma > Lepisma saccharinum. The sequence goes on along the minus strand of JAGDQP010000560.1, from coordinate 98,646 downwards.
TGATTCAAACAATTCAATGTTAGTCCCTTTTTGTCCTCCTTTATTTTCTGAATCGCATATTCTAACGCAAAGTTAAACAGTAGCGGTGATAAGACATCGCTTCGTTCCAATCCGTTGTGAATCTTGAAACTATCTGACATAGTATTACATATCCGTACTGAGACACATCTTCACTAGTGGAACCAGTTTTTTCGGAATTCCAAATCGTATCAGGATACTGTAAATATTTTCCTTTTTGATAGAATCATATATTTTCTTAAAATCAATGGATACAGTTCCATTGTATTCCCACTTCTTCTCCAAAATTTGTCTCAAGGCGAAAATCTGGTGCAACGTGGATCTATTTCTCCTAAATCCACACTGGTGATCTTCAATTATTTCATCTATGTTTACAACTTAGGCGTGTTAACAGAATATTACTCAATAATTTGTAACAGGTTGGAAGTAACGAGATTCCGCGCTAATTATTACGGTCCGATTTATCTTTTTTTTTTGTACATGGAAACTATTATTGAGCTTTTCCATTCCTTTGGAAGCTCCTCCTTTCCCCATTTAGCGTTTATCAATTTATGCAGTTCCTTGATTACTGCCGTTCCTTCCGCTTTAATTAATTCAGTTGGAATATTGTCTATTCTCGGTGATTTGAAGTTTTTTAAATTTATTTTTTATGTTTGTTCCTTGTTGTGTACATTTAAATGTTTATCAAAATAACTTTTCCACACATCAATAATTTTAATCGGATACGCCTGAAGATTTCCGCGTTAATTTCTAATCATCCCTAACTTTGGCTGGTAAACTTTTCTTAACGAGTTTACCTCTTTGTGTAGATTTCGTATGCAATTTGCCTTGCCATTCTTCTCTATATTCTGAATTTTCTGTGTCAAGTATTGTCGCTGCTTGCTTCTGAATCCGCGTGTGGTGTTTCGTTTAGCGTTACTGTAGTGGTTGGTATTTGCTTCATTTTTATTGTTTAGTCATCGTTGCCTTGTTAGTTTTCGTTCTTCATGTAGTTTAAGGCATTCTTCATCAAAGCAAAAGTTGTTTTTCTGCTGTTTCTTCTCACCTAAGCCTTCCGTTGCGGCGTCCTTAACTGTTTCACGAATTGCCTCCCACATCTTACTTACATCAATTTCATTATTAATAACATCTGTATTATTATTCCTCGAGTCGGCTAAGATTTCGAACGTATTTGAGAGTTCGAGTTGGTATTCTGCTTTTACGCTCGGATTATCGAAACGTTTAACTTCGAATTTAAGTTGTTTTGATCCCTTGCTTTCCCCTCTTCGCAATGCATAACTTTTCCTTACCTTTGCGATCACCAATTGATGGCCGGTGTCATCTTCCGTTCTTCTGTAAGACCTAACGTCCATTTTGTTGGTGTGTCCTCGTCTGTCTACTAATACGTGACCGATCTGGTTGACATTTTTGCCATCTGGAGATACTCATGTGCATTTGTGTATGTCTTTGTATTCAAATTACGTGCTCTTTACCTGTACGTTCTTCGAAATCGCGAAATTTCTCGGTCTTTCTTCATTGTTATAGGTCTTTTCGTGAAGGCTGTCAGGCTTTTCGTGAATCACTGACAGAAAAAGAAACTAAAATTTTGGATTCCATATTATCGGAGTAATGTTTGTCAGAATCAGTTTTCCTTCCTAATTGTTTCCCGAATTGACATGTTATTATTGTATTACAAAAGTGAAGAACCTAACAATTCTTGAAAGAATGACTCAGAACATGAGGCGTGCTGGTTGGATGTATAAAATTGGAACTAGTTTGGATGAAGATGCTGAGTCTGAAGAGATATTTAGAACCAAGTTTTGTTCTTTTAAGGAACTGAATCGGAGATTCGTAGTAAATGAAGGCATTCTTAAAGGAATGATAACCTTCGATCCTGAGCATGGATATTTTATTAAGCTAAATGTTATTGCACCTTTTGCATTACATTATTTCGCGGAGAACATTTGGAAACAAACAGAGTTAAGTTATTGCTTAATCATGAATAAGTAAGTGGTGTGAAGGTAAAAACGATTTCAAACCTTGCTGAGCTTTTAGAAAAATTCAAACAGGCTTTCCAGGAAGTATATAAGTTTGTCCACGTATCATTGACCATTCCTGTGGCTAGGAGAGGAGTCTTCAAATGGCCTTTTTCCCCGAACTTCCACAGTTTGATACAATGTCAACAGTAATGTTTAAATTACCAATTCACTAGTGAAATAAAAGAAACTCTGAAACGTAATGTGAATTTATGGTAATATAGGTGTTTATTTGGGGACGTAGTGGATCAGTGGTACAGCGCTCAACTCTGAGCTTCGAGTCTGTCCTTGGTTGGACCCCAGCTCATGCCATGTGAGATTTGTGGTGGATATACACCGTGTGCGTGGGCTTTTCTCGGGATTCTCCCGTGTCCTTCCACTCCAATGCACAATTCTCCCATCATTTGTTCTGAGCCAAATTTGCCTAAAGGCCTTAAATAAAACGCAAACGCGTTTACTTATTTAATTATTACATATGTTGCGTAACCATAGGTCTTAATCATACGGTCTCATTCGATTAACTATATGGACAGAAAATACCTTTTTATTGCGACATTACAATCAACACGGACTCCAGGTAAAACAATTGAAGAACCATGGTATAGTGCAACTTGTGAATGGTGTTCCTTATATCTTCAGAACTCGCTAAGAGGAAAGATGATGGATGAATGTTTGTATGGTTTAGAACAGCTGAAAATGAAGAGAGCAGTAACCAAAAATATACATTGTTATATACGAAGTTCATGGAAATCGTGGGATTGTTCTTTACTAAGTATTGTAATATTTTACATGAAATCTCAACTTGCAATGTTGTTGTTTAAACTAAAGGTGCAATCTTTAAAACACGCAACGTGTAGAAAATAACGACGTACTGTGTATTAGTAACAAACAAACAAAAACAGAAATAGAAAACTAAACGAAGATTGTAAATATCAAAGGTAAGGTAAGAATACCAAACAAAGGTAACTATATTACTGTCTTTATTATGTTATACCACTGTTATTGTCATATAGAATTGAAAAGGTATAGAAGATTCTGCATATGCCTATGGTGCATGTTATATTTTTTACAACTGAACAGTGTAAACGAAAAGCTGCCAAAATTTTAAATAAAGATGTTTCATGTACATAACAACTTTAAAAATGTAACATCGATTTTTAATGTAACCCTCCCCTCAAAATCCACACCCGACTACCAATTTTTGTCTGGCAATGCGCCTGGCCGTGGGTATAACTCATTTCAAAATCCTGGTTCCAGGAGGGCCTGAAGAGGATGACACCTCAATGGAGCAAGCACATCAAGTTGGATGGAATTTTTTTGTATTCGTAAGTGAATGTAAATCTCTGCAGTCATCATACCCTTGTTCCAGAGATCACGTCAACCAGCCTTGTCCTTACTTATCGCTTTCCACGCTGTTTCCTCACGCACTGATAATTGTGCGGGAAATGCACTGTGGCCTACACACAAGGATAAAGGTAATACGGGTGTTTGCGCGTGTGGGTGTGCTGGGAGAGCCATACAAGGTCGGAGCATAGTGCCAGACGAAAATTTCTGAGCGCAAAAGCAAGCCAGCGTCACGTAGAACAGGTAACACACCTAAAATTAGACACTGAACAGCAAAACTTCATTCCATATGTTTTTGTTCAATACTCTGCAATGTTTTTTGTAAAAGGGAATGAGGCTTTTAAAATTCTCTCTCTCTCTCTCTCTCTCCCTATATATATATATTGGTTCTGGGGAAAAGTTCGTGGCGGTTTTTAGTAAATTTCAAGTGGTTTTCTTATAGGATGCAAATGAATTTATTTAAACCGAATATGCTCCATTATTATCGACAATGTTTCGCCATTTTGCGGGTAAAGCTATGATGCCATCGGTGAAGAACTTCTGTGGTTTCTGGTTGAAAAACTGAATCAAGTGGTTTTCACGGGCTTCTTGTGAAACCAGCTTAATTCCATTGAGAGAGTTCTGCAGAGATCGGAACAAGTGATAGTCCGAGGGTGCTATATCTAGACTATACGGTGGATGCATCAAAATTTCCCAATCAAACTTGCGCAATTTTTGACGTGTCATCAACGTAGTATGTGGTCGGGCGTTGTCATGACACCTTTCCTATTGTTCAATTCGGGCCGTTTTCTTTCAATGCCTGGCGTAATCTCTCTAGTTGTTCACAGTAGAGTTGAGAATTAATCGTCTGACCAACTAGAAGTAGCTCATAGTGGACGATTCCCTTCAAGTCCCACCACACACACAGCATCACATTGTTCGGCGTCAATCCGGACTTCGCGAACGCTTGTGACGGCTCACCATCCTTTTTCCACGATCTTTTACGCTTCCAATTGTCGTGCGTGATCCATTTTTCATCACTGGTTATGACACGTTTCAGAAATGGCTCGTTTTCATAGCGTTTCAGCAGCGCGTCGCAGATGTTCATTCGGTCTATCATGTTTTTCTCGCTTAACTCATGCGGAACCCATACATCGAGCTTCTTTTTGTGGCTTTGTGTAAATGGTTCAACACAGTTTTGTGGTCAGTGCCAAGCTCCATACCCATATCGACACTGCTGATATGCTTATCTTACTGGACCTCTTCGAGAATTTCATCAGCTTTTTCAGTCATTGAACGACAAGAGCGTGGCTTATCTTTCACATCAAAATTACCAGAACGAAAGCGAGCGAACCATTTCCGCGCACTAGATTTTGTTAAAGTACCTTCTCCGTACACAGCACAATTCTTTTCACACGCCTGCGCAGCGTTCTTTCCTTTGTCGTAATAATACGGCAAAATATAGCGCAATTTCGCATTACACTTCTCCATTTTCACACGCCAGTAACTTTCCAACCACTGCACCGATTTCGCTGTTTGTACACTCACAGTAACGTTCGAAGTTTCACCTTTCCAACGAGCGTTTAAGTGGCGGCGCTGCGATCTTTGTTTCCTGAGGTATTTGCAATTGACGCCGTCTATTGGGGAAACGTCACGATCTTTTTCCCAGACCCAATACATACATAGTATATATATATATATATATATATATATATATATATATATATATATATGTGTGTGTGTGTATGTGTGTGTGTGTGTGTGTGTACGTGCGTTTCTAAAAATGTTGCGTATATATCCATATAATTAAAAACTAGGAAACACGTCCTACACCTGTCTTTGTAGCGATATAAAGTTATTTCTGAGTGAAAAGAAAATAATGTGAACAATTCAAGTAAGACTGAGAAGAATGACATATATACTGAAGAACTTTCCCATATTTAAAAAGAAGTATTGGTAATGTAATAGCATGGTGAAGTTGAATAGCCAATCTTCATATTAAAAGAAACGAAAATCGCGATCAACTCATTTCATTAGGTCTCCTTAATTACTTTTGTCGTCTGTCACTGCCACATTTGAGTTCTTTGGCCCAGTCAATATTAACTGCAATTGATATGTGAATTTTGTGTCGTCATCGGGTATTACAACCTTCTTGTCTCATCCTGATTGATTTAATTATTACAGCAGCTCAGTGCAGAGCGTTGGCCTTGTATTCGGGAAGTCGTGGGTTCGAAACATTGCAGGCGAACATCCGGACTGAGAACTTTTGCTCTGTCACAGCAGGCAAATACCAGGATGGCACCTTCAACATAGGCCCTGGCCGACACCTACCCGTATCCTCCCCCCCTGATCCCGGCCAGAGCCATAGATAATGAAGCAGGCATAATGAAGAATTTTATGCACTGTATGATTTACTCTATATCATAACAATGGAATCATTAGGCACAAGATGTAGGTCGGATGGGGGAAAGATAGATGATCATATTCTATCGTGATTGATAATGTGTAGGGAAGGAGATCGTTGGGAAGACCAAGAAATCATGGACGGACAACATTAGAAGGGATCTGTGAGAGGTAGATGTTCATGATTAAACTTGGCCTCGTCCTGTCCAGGATATAATCCAATAGGGAACATTTGTTACTGCGGCGATAAACTTGCGAGTTCTGTGAACCATAGAGTTAGTTACTTAATAATAGGAGTGGCAGAATTTTTAAAAGTGGAATAAGCAAATGCAATTCTTTGCTTATGAAAAATCGTAGAGAACTACTTGTTAATATAAACAGAACAGCAGCGAGTTTTCGCTCTGATCAGTGGTCACGTGATCAAACAACGTTACTGACATTAACAGGATCAAATAATTCTTAGAACACGAGTGAAAAGGGACTTCAGGTTTCCGAAAAGTTTAGTGCACTAGCTTTCTGTGCGCGTGGTATCGGGTGAAATTTCCGCTGGGATCCATTGAACCGAGCAGTTCACAGTCCACTTTAGCAAAAACCATAAGAGCTCATCGGCTGCTTTCGGACGGTAATAGCAATTAATTCACTCACAAATGAAAATATATATAATAGGCTATAGTAAACGTGCTATTTGGATTTTTCTTCAAAATACGCTTAATAATATAAGAAGTGTCCCGATTAACAACAGGTTTCGCTAATCATGGCATGCCAGGTTCGATGCTCTGTGGAGACAAAAGAGATTCGCAGTCAGTGTAAAGCCCTGGCTCTTTGAACACCACCTCCCTCGGATGCAAGGCTAGGACAAAATATTATCTGTTCACCTGGCTCACGGACCTTTGGCTCATATACCTGTTTAAGTCCAGAACCAGCCATTTTCATACTAGAAGAGTATTATATACTGCTCAAATATGTTTGTTTGTTTTACTATCAACATATCTCCAGTCCTATAAAAGAAGTTCAAGTATGCAATGCCATGTTAGAACTAAACGCGAACCTTACACGGAGGATGAAACTTGTTGAGGTTATACTGAAGTGTGTTATAGTTATATAGAGAGGGTGGCAAGTTACAAGGTAAGAAAGACAACTGACAGAACGAAAGTATGTCATGTATGGTGGTGCGTCAGAAGGATTCGTCTTATCTCTTCTTCATGAGGTACGCGTTGAAATGGAGCACGGTATTTCATAGCTAAACACCTTATGGAAGATTTGAGACGTATTGAAGATAAAGAAGGCCTAATATTTGAGCAATATACAATGCTGTTATAAAATAGGCAAGAAAATTCGTATTGCGAGAGTCTAGCATTTAGTTCTTTATTGAACTTATATTTATGGGCAAGACAGGTAGCTATTATTAAACTGTAACATTTCTGAGGGACGGCATGTGGCAGGCTTAGCCTAGAAGGCTAAGCTAGTCCTTAAATATACACAAGTTAAATAGAAACAAAATATTAGACCAAAGAATAAATAATTGATCGACTCCAGGAATACCCTTTTCAACTATATACCAAAAAAATAATTGGTCACCTACCCGAAAAGTTTGGCTAAAGTCTCTGTTAAAACTGGGTAGCGGCGATGCTACAATGTCCCTCAACCTTTTACTTAGCAAGATAAATGTCACAATGGTGCCTGTTTAACTTAGGGGATATTACACAGCTGGTTACCTACTGAGATGGCATCCCACGATTATACCATGACCTATGTCGGACAGCTAAGCACCGTGCGCCAAGTCCTTCGGAAGTTGTTCACCGAAAAATAGCAATTATAATCCATGTCATCTGATGGCCAAACAAGAACAATCACCATCACGGAGCAGTCAATTACTTGTTGGTAGACAGTGTCAGGCATGTCAACCTAGATAAGTTCGAATGCGGGAGAGTGGTCAATTTGTGAGGAAGGAAATACGGGAGCTTGCTGAGAAACTAAAAACATTCTAAAGAGTTACAACACAAACGTTAATCCAGATAACACAGAAATGAAACCTTCTAAACTACAAAATCCCTCACACATTCCTTTTTAGTTTCTCGCGCATTTTGTGTGAGAGTATGCAACGAAATCAACCAACATTATATCTCTTGAACAAAGGAAAACAAAGTTTTGTAACTGGAACTGTGGAAAATATATAATTAATTTCAATATTTTGACCACCAGCCGTCGCAGTCCAACACTTCATTTATTCTTCTCAGCATTGACTACACTAACGAAGAACATATTCGTAGACGTGTTTTAGTACTCTCAAATACATCTCTCACATGTTCCCTGAGAGCATCAGCTGTTCGTTCTCACTAACATTCCCAGACGCGAACCATTATCGCCCAAATATGCTCAATAACGTTGAGATCTGGTGATTTGGCAGGCCAATCGAGGACATCGGCCTCCGGATGTTCCTGTAATGCCGAAAGTGTGCACACCGCTATTACCATGCACATATTTAGTTGTTTCCATTTCATCTGCTGCATATATCGCTCGGACACTTGGTAGCATACAGTCCTCAGCAACTTCCACGTATTCTTAAGAATCCATTCTAGAGGACAGTTCAACGAGTTCACCAACTCCTCGAGTCATCCATCCCGAGAATGCCACACTAATCCTGCCACTGCGTGCTCTAGCAACACTATGTTCAAGGAAGTGTCAAGTATTGTTTGGACACCAGAGAAAAATCATACCATCCTCATCAGATGAGAATACTTTCTCCTCTGCGTATACCATTGTTTCCCAAAAGGTATCTTCAGCAGGCAAATACTACAGGCAAAATGCAATGCGGGAAGCTCGATGATCATCTGTGAGCTCAGTTTTTCTCCCAGCGCTTCTGTGATGAATTCCAGCAGTTTCTTACAGTGCGAACGCAGACTGGTAAATTTATATTTCTGGCATGGATGATGATGGTAGAAAAAAATTACGAAGATTTAAGCATAATAAAACTTGATCTTGTTCCCTAGTGGTCTTCTTCGCACACCAGGCTTCGGACGTGTTTGAAAACCATTTTCGCTCTCTTCTTGAAACGCTCTACCACTTAACTACGGCGGCTCGGTAAATAGTACCCGATAACTACGTACAATTCACTTATATAATCCAGTAAGGCGCATATGGAGTTATCATTTATTGTGCCAAAGGACTCAAATGTGGCAGAGACAGAAGACAAAGGTAATTAAGGTGACTTATTTAACTGTGCTGATCGTGATTGTAGTTTTTTAAGTAGCCAGGTTGGCAATTCAACTTAACCTTGATATTACATTGCCAATAGTTCTTTTTAAATATTGGAAAGCTCTTTTGTATGTATGGTATTCTTCTGAGTCCTACTTGAATTGTTCAAATTATTTTCTCTTTCACTCAGAAATGACTTCATATCGCTAAAAAGACAGGTGTGGGACGTGTTTGTTACCTTTAGAGAGAGAGAGAGAGAGAGAGAGAGAGAGAGAGAGAGAGAGAGAGATAGAGAGAGATAGAGAGAAACAGAGAATTATCAAAGCCTTACTTCCCTTAAAAAACATTTAAGAATATTGAACAAAATACCTATGGAAACAAATTTCGCTTTCTTTACTTAAGCGCAGTTCAGTCTCTAATTTAAGGTGTCATCAGCGTCAAGCTCGCTCGCTTTTGTGCTCGGGAATTTTTCGTCAGGAACCACGACTTTGGATATTTTTTTCTCCTTACGCTTATACCCACATTATCTTTTCCCTGTGTGTACGATTTCATTTTCACTCTTGACTGTTAAATATTGCCTCGTGTGCGGATGCCCATTACTCAGATCAATGATATCGTCAACATCACCTAGTGAATTTAATTCCCTTCGAGTTTCTCCGTGTGCGGATGGCCTAAGGCAAATGATTGACCGTGAGTTTCTGGTCATTCAAAACAATAAATGAATAGGTTAACTTTTTTCATTCTTGTTGTATATTATAATCAGCTATGCTTTGTGAAAACTGTTTTCCACAACAATGTAAAGTTACTAAAGTTTTTAAAATCATATTTAGGCATTCCGATGAGCTATAAATGAATTACCGTTTGAGTATTATGTATAAGTAACTAATTTTGAAAAATTACATGTCCAATAATGAACACTTTTAAAGTAAAATTAAGCATTAAGAAAGTGAAATTAATAATTGACAAATTTCTGACTAAACTATAATAGCCATAGAGCTATAAGATATCTTATGATTGAAATTGTCCCGAACGATATACCTAATAAATTATAAAATATACAAATTGATTTGACACTTGAGCATTCATTGTTAGAATACTATTCAGCAAGGTTCTGGAAAATCTTTAGCTTCTTGACCTTGATAGTTTTTTAACTGGCTTTCCCCTTCTCAAACGCAAATTGGTAATTCGCAGCAAGGTTAATGGTTTTGGTCTGCCTTGCATCGACTGTACATCAGTGGCGGACTGTGTCAGTTTTGTCTCGTTGCGCAACACGTATTTTTGTATGTCAGTGCTGTCAGGTGCAAGCAATTTCTCTGAAAACGGGGAAATCTGAGACACAACAAAAGTAAAAGGGCAAATAAATGTGAAATCGAGAGATTTTGTTGAATCTCTTTGGCCCTTTTTTTTCAATTTCCAGCAGTATTTAAAGTAAATTTAACACACGGGATTTTTTTTTTTTTTTTTTTTTTTGCAAAAATCGGGAAAGTTTTCAGTATTTTGAGGGAAATATTGCGACGGGAAGCTCAGAACTTTGAGTTGTGTTGCTTAGGCTTCAAGTAGGGCCCTTTTCATTTGCATCTAGCGCTACCTCTCATGTGTTTGCATTTCTTTGTCGTTTTAACCTCAAGCGATCGTTGACTTTTTCCATTTTTCGCTGGATGTGAAGAAGAGGAGACTATTTCATTTTAAAATTAGATTTTTGCAAAACAAATTATAATACCTAAAAACATATTATTAAATTCATAATATAACTTCGTAAAAATTTAATATATTAGCATTGCATCTGTAAAATCAAACTGGCTGAAAAGACTCAGCGCAAGTTTTCGCACGTAAAGAAGGAGTGCAATATATTGTCAGGTTAATGACCAAATTTAGCGATTATGAACGAGGAACTTATAAATATTTGTGTATTCATTTATGATCTTTATTATTTTTACGTTATCAGTTCTACTGCCGATATTATAGTCGGATATTTAGTAAAATTACATTTAACACTATATGTAAGATGAATAAATTTGAAGAAACGTTATTTCTGACTATTCTAACGCATTGTAGATAAAAAATGAAATTATTGTTTTATAATCTGTCTCTAATTTTGTTCGAATAAACTTTCAAAGTACGAAGTCCCTTTTTCTCATAAAAAGAGGAATTGGTAAACAATTTTAGTAGTTATAGTATTTCTTGAACAATAACTATTTCTTTAGTTTTATTTATTTTAAAGCAAGGCGTTCTTTATTTTCTGAAATATATGGTTTATTAACTGCCTAAAGTTTATTTTACGTGAAAATCTTGCACAAAAATTACGTAGTGTAGTATTAAACTGCAATTTACATGTACAAAGTACCGACATTATGATTTTCATTGTTTTTGTTATGTAGCAATGTGTAGTAGTTATTGTCTCATAATCGTTCCAGTTTAAAATTACAGTTTAGTAGGCAATAACATTTGACAACCCGACATTTTGATAGATGCCATCCTTGGGACAATAACTGTTTGTACAGCAGTGACAGCCAATGGTTGTTTCCACTAGGTGCTCAGGCCCGCCGCCAGAAGCAAAGAGTATAGGGGGGCCACAAAAAATTTAGGGAAGGGCTTATGCTTACGAAACATACATAAAATTAAATATTTGTATTGGGGCAAGGAAAATTTGTGGGGGACTCAGCCTCCATGGCCTGGACTTTCACTAAATGAGAGAGAATTGGGTGGCTGATCAGTCACAATCAATCAACGTAGAGTTAAATTATGTAACGTATACACAAAAGAAGAAGTGACCAGATTTTCGAATAAAGAGACGTTAATCAATCAGTTACAATTTTGAGAAAACTTTAAAAAAAATGTCGTAGCTATAATGTTGAGGATAGAATTTGATATTTTGTCACAATTTCTCGTGACTTTGTGACTATTATTTGTATTGTTAATGTCAGTTTCTGAAGCTTTGAAGATTCACTAAACGTTTTCTCCAAGCAATTTTGAACTATAAAGTCTAAGCCCACAGCTCCTGACATTGATCGAAATTCTTCTACCGAGTAGAGTAAAGACAGTTCGTGACGACAGAGCTTTTCTTTGTCAAGAAATGTGAACATAATTTCTCCACAGCTTGTTTGGAAAAATTCCAAAAGTAACACGGAAATTTCTTTGGAGTAAACAGCGTGGCTGTCATAACGTGCCATGTGAATGTAAAGCGGGATTTTTCTTCGCAAGTAATCACATCGCATAATTCCTTTCCTTCCCTTACCCATTCCATTCTTTCACTCTTTCTCCTTCTTGATGTCGTATTTGTATTGTCTGTTGTTTCACTCGAATCACCAAGCTGGTCTTGTTATACGTCTAATTTTGGCTTCAAAGTGAAGAATAGTCGTTTGTGCCAAGGAAGTTTCATTTTCTCGATTTTCAAGTTGAATAAACAAAATTTCCGCAAGAGGCATTATTTTACTAAAAAAAAGGTCAGAAATTAAAATGACAGCTAACAAGTGTTTTCTTGAGTACAGCCCGACGGATTGTGTTTGATTTTTTCTCTTTCTCCATCTTCACTATTTTATTCATGCATTGAATAATATCCTTCTTATGTTCAAAGGCAATATTTACGTATCTGGAAAGGAAGTTCTAACGAATATTACTGGCTCGAGGTAACCGTTTCTTAACGAGTGAATCTAAAACTGTGACTCCTGAGGACTACCAGAAAAGAAGTACACGCATTGCAAGTTTGAGAAAAAAAATATTACATTTCTATTTATAGAAGCAGCTTTCCTCATAAATAGTTTCACTTGATCAGCGTAACAATGTATATACACAGCATTTTAAATGGGACGATACAATGCCATATGTGTAAAATTATGATTTGGCGATTAAAGTAACATGAGTCACGCGCAATGGCCTCTAACTAAAAGCAATACTGGACTGACTGCTAATACTGCCAAAACTTTCACGAATATATGAAGCCAGGAAGCGGAGAAGACTTAATCTCATTTGTCCACTTCCAGTCTAAACCAATATGGACCAAATTTTCAGTTCTAACTCAGTTGTTCATGCTTGTATAGCTGTGTGGTCCGTTTTTTTTATTATCTATTAATTCTTGAAAAAAAAACGTAAATATTATTTGCAATATTTTCTATTACATACGGTATACTATTATATGAATAGCTCAGGAATTTTTAAATTAAAAAACGGGCCGCACAGCAATAAGAAGTTTATAAAATTGAGTTAGAACTGAAAATTTGGTCCATATTGGATTAGACTGGAAGTGGATATACCAGTTTAAATATTTGCTCTGGCGTCTATCTTTCAACAGTAAGCAGTCACTCCAGTATCGTTACGTACAACTCGATGGTCGCGCGTGAGACGTATCATTCTGTGGTAGAATCGGTATTCAAAGGCAGGAAGGAACAAAAAATTCACCAGCGCTCTACCAAGAAAACAAAACGAACGGATATACACAAACACGCTCTCTCTCTCTCTCTCTCTCACACACACACACAAACACACACACAGAGAGAGAGAGAGAGAGAGAGAACAGAGAGAGAGAGAGAGAGAGAGAACAGAGAGAGACAGAGAGAAAGACAGAGAGAGATACTGCGAGTGAAAAAAATACTATCAGATGGCTTTTGCAGCTGGGCTAAGGTCATTGGCGCCACAAGTGCCACCTTCGGGATGCAATGAAAAGTTCAGGAAGGGACAAAAAAGCAGAAAACTTCGTTGCTTGCATCTGACTTGCATGGTCGCTGCAACGTCCCAATCCCTGTGGTATTATTATAGAAATGTCACTAAAACATGCAGCGGAGGGAGAGCCTCTGTAGCGTGTAGGGCATTAAAAGTGTGGCGGGCAAATTACACATCAAGATTAAACTGTGAACTTGTGCAGTATTTTTTTTCTCTTCTTGAAAGCAAACTATGCCTTTTTTGAACACCCAAGGGGAGAATATTATTACATACATTATAATTATATTAGATATTCTATATTTTAGAGTGATTGAAATAAAAATAAAATGAAGAGTGACTGAATGGCGTATCGTACTATTCACATTTTCTGCTGGGATAAGGTGGATTGGAGAGCAAATGTGGGGGAGAAATTAAAAATGGTAACATAAATAGTACAATTCTGGTCGAAAAAACCTTGTCTGGGTTAATAATGTTAAATATTATGTGTAAAGTTTACTAACATTTCAAGCTATTAACCCCAACAATGAGGACTATTTCTTTCTAACTTTGGATGAACTATTTCCTTCAAACATGAATGTTTTCATCACAGTTCATCAAGTCCTTGTACTTACCTTTATATCGAAGAGCTTCAAGAACTTCTCGTGCTTTAGGTGAAAAGAATTTTGAAAAGAGTTCCCGTAATTCTGGAGTCTTGTTCAACCATAGGGGAACATCATCTGGATTGTAAACCTTGTGAGATTCAGTTGCAATATCTTCCAGAACCAACAAGATTTTCTTAATCAGCATTTTGAACTTCTCACGCGCTTTTGACCATGCATCAATCGCCTCAGCGGAACATTCATCAAGGAGAGTCTTTCGGATAAGTATATTCGCTTCCACCTGAAGGGAATTGAAATCATTTTGTTAGATAAAATGCTGCTATCATAGCATATCTAGTTTGAATAAATACAAGTAACAATATTTAATTAATCAGCGAATGCTATGTTATTCTATTAATTACTTTTAATATTAGTATATATCTACTTCACAGTATAACGTAAATTATATTTGGCTCCATTTACAAACACAGAGTATTTTCATATACGCTAGTCATTTCATTTGTGTCGTTTATATCTGAGTGAATTATTACGTAATCCTATTAAACAGTATTGTAATACTAGAAATAATTACATAGAAGTGTGGATAAACACTTCTAATGAACCTTACCTAATGAAATAATATGTGTAGGGTGCTATGAAATCAATGCGATGGTGCAAACGTCGCAAGGTGATTTAGTTCAGGACTCACCATACACTGTAAAAACAGTACCACAATATTTTAGATGCAGTGGCGAACCCAGCGTTAGGTTTAGAGGGGCGGTTCTTTACCTCTCAGTTCTTCGGATGGAAGATATTAAAAGAAAAAAAACACAGTTAAAATATGAATGTTTGTGCCCGTCATTTATTCTAAAAAATTGTGGGTACATTATACCGCCTATTTTTCAGAGGCTTTGACGGGCACAGTGATTCATATTTTACTTTCGTTTTATTTTATTTTAATTTGTTCCATCCCAAGAACTGAGAGGCAATGAACCGCCCCTCTAAACCCAACCCTGGGTTAGACACTGTCTCTCAAAAATTGTGGGTACAAAATCGGCATTTTGTACTCACTATTCAAAGGTACTCTTTCTGCAATATATGGTTCCGAAAAAAATTACATGTACAGAAAGTATTATTAATAGGGTTTCTAATGACAGGTCTTCGAATCAAGACAGATACTGACCGTAAAATAATATTTATTGTACTCAGTGGATCCGCCAAACCCCTCCTTCCCAAATTCTCGGCAACACTCCAACTTTAAGATTTTTGCGATGAAAATCTATAGAAACCGTACAAAACTCCACTTACATACTCCCAATTTTGACTTTACACCCCTCAAACTGAAAATCCTGGTTGAAAGCCTGATTTCAATATTTACGCAAACAATATATGTGTGTGAATGAAAAATTTAATTTGGTAACATTACCGTTAAGCCACGTAAACTAAGGTCCAATTGACATACTCATTCGAACGACGGAAGTCAATGTCAAACTGAAACGATTTTAGAATTGGAATTTAAATTTAATTTAAGGCAACTTCGGCTCAGATAGGATGGATGGTGATCGAAGAATTGGTGGAATGAAGAAAGTGGGAGAACCCCTAGAAAACTCCCACATACGGTGTTTTATCTACCACAAAGCCGACATGTCGTCAGCCCGGATAAAATCAAGAACTCCAAGTACCAGAGGGGAGTTCTACCACTGAACCACCGCGGCCAGAAATGATTTTAGAGAGTTGTAAAACTTTGGCGCGTTTCTTTCTGTGCTCCGAAATAAAGGAAGATGTTCCAGGAGAAATAATCAGAAGGAAGAAACATGGGAACTCAAAATGAAAGCAGCTACAAATTAAATGAATCTTTTAATTTGTGCTAAGAATATGCCTTACATGAAGAGCTTATTTCGAAAACGTCTTATCTCCATAAAAAATAAGTACCAGAAATGCAATTTTTATTTTAAATTTTCAGCCAAATAATTTCAAATAGGGCTATCATTATATCATAAGTTAAGTTTATTATGATACATCATAATAGTGGATAATGAAAAAACTGTATTTTAAATTATTTAGCTGGAAGTTAACAAAATTATTGTTTCTAGAACTTGTTTCTTCAATATAAGTAAGAAACATAGGAAATAAGCTCTTCATAGCTGAGAAGCAGTCATACAAATGATCGATACATTTTTATTCCCTTTTATGTGATGTGGGTAAAAATTGCAGAATACAAGATGAGAAAGAACCAAATCTCCCAGAGAAACTTTTGTATCTCTGCGTGGAAAATCTCCCCGGGCAACCCCCTGGATTTATCAATGAGCACAGACGATTGGATGTAATCTTGGCATATTTTTGGATGAAGTGTTGGCAGATCAACTTATTAGTGGTATTTACGATAATAAATTAAGAAAAGGGCTCCTGCCGACGGATGACTTAAAGTTTGACAAAGCCATCAATGTATCGACACAGCAAGAAAGTGTTAACATGCTAGCAGCGCGCCTAGGACAACTGCAGACAAGATTCAGACAACAACAAGCGACTTATACAAATAAAGAGGTGTAAATTTTAGGAGTGAAATCATGCGCGAAATGTCTTCCCAGTGTAAGGAGGACCTGTGAAGCTGTAGAATAACTTGTCATTTTAAAATGAAGGGTAAGGAGGAAAGGAAGGGTCAGGCTCCATAACACTTCTTGAAACACACATGAAATATAGACACTTAAATCAAAAGTTGCTACGGAAAGCTATCTTCATCTTTATTTCTTTAAAAGCACACTCGAATTGATGAACAGTAGCGTTATGAATAACACATAATTTATTACAAAAATCATGGACTCGATGTCGAGCAAGAAACAGCGAAAGCAGGTAAGTTAAAGTCATATTTGTTTAATATTATACACGATGCACATCACGTTTAAAACTTACTTCATGTGCGCGAGCGCAACACGTAAGCAGCCCAATAGTTCTCCATACTTCCATCATTTTTCAGTCTCATGTTACACTTCCCTAACTGAAGCTTGTGGTTTTATTTGCGATTCATGTACTTCAACAGATGTTGCAAATCTGTACTTCTGTTAATTTTTAATTTTGTGGGTCATCTCAACTAGGCTTTACCTGTTGGTCAACTCGAGTGCGTATTAAAGCAGGGATTCTGCCACACCTCCCAACTGTTGTGTCATCCCTCCAAACCATTGAGCGCACATCCCACTTTTGACATTTTTACCGTTAAAAATCAATAGAAACCCTGTAAATTCTCCTTACACTCCCTAACGTTGTTTTACTCCCATCGCATCCCAAACTGAAAATTCTGACAGAATCCCTGTATTTAACTCAACTTCGTTCTGCCCAAGTATAAGCTATTGCATAGTACCTCCTAATCTTTCGTTACTCAAACTGAAATTACATGTTTTTCATTATTTGTAAGCCCTCACTCTAATTATTAATGCTGTTACCGCGCATATAATTAAATTTTATCTGATCCAATTGGTAAATTGCATAATTCAAGATCTGAAATTGCTTCAGCCAGTTTCCCATCGTTTCTTGTATGTATTTTTAATTGTAGATCTTTCTTGTTTTCTGATGTATATATAAATTTGAAGTGCTGTGGAATTCTCTCCATCATACTCTATTTTCTAATTTGTCTATTTCCATAAATTATTATTTCCTCTTTCACGTCTACATCTTCTTATCAAACTTATAGTGAGCTAATAGCCCTTTTGAATAATCTCTGGAACCGGAACGTGGAACAGGGAAGGAGCGACTCTTAGGGCCAGTTCTACAATCGACTGCTAAACTTCTAGTCAGGGCTAAGTTGAGGCCAAGTCCGATTTTGGCCAATGAGAGTACGCAAAATGAGAATTGCCCTCAACTTAGCGCTGACTAGAAGTTTAGCAGTCGATTATAATACTGACCATTAACAGTCACAGTAAAATAGTGATCAGGGGGGGAAAATCTGCCAATGAAAAGTTAGAATTGGGTTATGTTGTGTTTTTCTGGTCGTAAAATCAAATCATGCTCCCTGGACAGGTATCACATTAGTACGGGAATCGGTTCTTTGATTCATTAAACGACTCTCTGATATCCCTACAGAGTGCATGTCATTTAGTTTGCATACGACTTTGTGTTCTATCAGTTCCTTGCTTCAGCCTAGGACTATCGAAGACAAAAAACGCACTACTCCAGGACCACGAAGCATGCATGAAAGAAGACCGAAATACGTGCAAAAAACGCAGAAAATTGGCAAAAAGCAAACAGTTAGAACACGAAGAAAAAGGTCCCCAAAAAGACAGAGACCCAGGAGAGAACATCCCGAAGGAAAGCAGAACACAAAACACTATTTTAGTGACCTAACGCAATTAGGTCCCTAAAATGTACAAGGCTCAACGCAGCCTCGCACTAGTTAACATTAATCTCGATATTTAGATAAGCACAACTGATTTGACTATTCCCTAATATTTGTTGAAGTATCAAACCAAAATATCAAACTTAACTTCATCTGAAGTTACCTTCTCATGTACACTTGAAATAACATTTTGCGGACTAAAATAGCAAAAGGCTGGGAACCATTAGAGCGATACCACGGAAATGGTAAACTACCTATTAATAAAACCCTTAACACAAGGAACATCTGGTAAATATAATTTGTTCTTCCTTAAGAATAACAAACGCAATGCTAAAGACTGATTGCTGAATTCCGTAGGGAGAAAATTTCTGAAGAGAAATTTTAGCACATCAAAACGTGTTTTTAAAAATGCTGTTAATTTCACATATCAGAAGGTAAATTAATTGTTTACAGAAATGCTCTGATGTGAGCAAAGACAAGATTTCACATACATTTCTTCCAAAAAAGGATGAGATAGTTTTCAATTTCCAAATATGGTACACATTCTACACTTTAGCCCAGTTAAACAAAATTTTTACAGTCACCGAAGCATAATATTTCTTCCTACGAAAAAGATTAATTACAAATATAGCTACTGGGCTTTGATATTCCAAAATCGTTGTCAAATATTTCGTATTATTTTCCAGTTTTGAACATAACACAACCTAACCTCCAATTTGATAATACAGCCAAGATATACTATAGTCCGGTTATAACTAAATTTACTGAACAAATTTCTATTGAGCAGACAGGCTTACGGTTTGCGAACGCAACGAAGGAGTTTTGAACTTTGCTTGTTATCGAAATAACATTGCGAATCGTTAAATTTTACGTTAAACAAAACGGACATTCAATAGAGGTTTCGTGCATTTTAAACTACACTAATTTCCGAAATGGACAAACAAAATGCTGAGTGGGAAAGGAACGTGTATTTGAAAAGTAGCATCAACTATCTGTAGTGCAGTGCAAGGTAAAATAGTCAATGCTTTCGAATAAATGTTAACGTGCTGTAATTTCGCTATTTTATTTAAAAAAACGAAAGAAAAGCACCACTTCACAACACAATTAACACAAAATCACCTCACACACTGATGAATCACCAAATACTTCCCGTCGTTTGCTTCTAATTTCACCCAATATGGACGGATGAACGACAGCCAGCAAAAATATTAATTCTCAGATTTAACCTTGCTGAATTGAACCAAATATGAATATTTCATCAGACGAGGCTGCTTTTGATTTTTATAAACTTTTAATACTGGGCTGCATAATTATTTACTTCATATGTGCAATTTTCGAGGGCAGCCGTTTCAGTGTAGCTTTTACAAGTTGATAGCCATAACAGTAGTGTCTGATCGGCAACAGCCAATCAGAGACCAGGATCGAATCAGAAAAAAAGCAAAAGAGGGTGTGGCTTAACCACCTACATTTCTCAACGAAACAAATCAACAATCAGATCATTAAATCAGGGTTTCAGAATATGTCTGATCCGGCGAGTCAGGCTCGGGGTAAATTTGAGTCAACAAACAAAAAATATTGATGGCGCCAATTAATTTCCAGGAAGCTAAAGAATCTTAGGTAACACAACAACAACGGCGATGCAAAAGCGATTTACAGAATTTATTCATTGGCTAAGTCAAATAATACACTACAGCGTATTATCAGGTGTTACAATGACAGTTGATAGCACAGCGCAGGCCAGGATACGATACATCATATGTGGCTGTTCGATAAACTGCGTATATAAAAATATTCGAACCTGACTTTTCTAAGCTAACCTAATTCACTGTAGCTTATAAACAGTAAAAGAATTGAAAATCTAAAAAATGCCAGATCAGTTTGAGACCATTAGTATTCCTCCGCGTGCCACTATATCCGTCTCCGAATCAACTGGAGTGCCTATTTTATGAATTAATTATTGTCGTGTAGTTGTACTATTTTTGTATACCTCCATTTCGGGTTGTGAGTATGGAGGTGTCAGTGATAATTAGTTTTTGAAAACGAGTGGTATAGAGCGTGAAATATTGATCGATAGGGTGGTGTACGTGTCGAGTAGATAAAGTAAACCTTAACTCTAATTCCCCTAAATTACCTTCTGTTACTGCAGTAGTTCCCTCTTTTTCACCGCCCTTTCTGCTTCATTGTACATCAATACGAGACGCCACTACTTGCATCTTTACAATATTCACGAACTCAACCGCATAATTTCTTCTGTAAATTTTCTTTTAGTTCACCCCTCTTTGGAACTTAAACCGTATTCGATTTGCCGAGGGAGATGCAGGGGATTTTCCCTGGTGCGTGAAGATTACATTCTCGGTTGTTGATTCCGAATATCACCCCAACCAGGGATAGAATCTTTGTATTTCTACCCAAGCAGGTAGTATGTTGAAACTTACCAGAACCCACAAGTTTTAGGATCCCCTCCCCTTCGTAATTTATAACAAATCGATCACTGCATAGCACTGTTGTACCATCAAACACTTTAATGGCATTTTCACTGAAATGCATAATTAAATTGACAGTAATGATTGTAACACAAGGTAGGCCATTCGATAGCGTGTTTGGCTTGTATTTAGAAGGTCCCAGGATCAAACGCCGGTGCCACCATTTCTGATCTCAATGACAAGTAATATTCTGTATCTAACTATCACAAACATTAGGGTTCCTTTCCTTGGAAGCTTGCGTTGCGTACTTTGCTTGCAATTAGAATGAGTAGCCAAGCCATTTTTGTAGAATTTGTTAATCTGTAGCTTATTTATTTTACTTTTTTGTTAAATTTATTTGTATTACGCATTGTTCACTATCATTCTTAGCCAAACTTTAAATAAATTACAGAAAAAAAAACATTTACTTGATGATTATTTATTTGCCTTATGGCCAGCTGGTAAATTTTAATGTAAAGATATATGTCGGAAATTTTGGGGGCATTGTTTAGGACATAAAAGTGGGATATATTTCAGGGGTCCAAACATTTTCTCCACTCCTGCATTAAATTTATTTACGAAGATATAAAACGAAACAAAAATTATTGAATAAAATAATGCAATAAAATATGCAAAGAACAATTAAGTAATAAAGTAAAGAAACGTTAAGAATAAAATCCCGCCAATACAACAATGAGAGAGACAACCGGAATGGCTTCTTTGATATCTGAACAAATAAAACACTTTGAAGTGAGCCGAAGTATCACCGACAAAGTACGGACAAAAATGAAAAAGGACACATCAAAAAGGGGAGAAGTTAAGGTATGTCACGACCAACCTACACTGTGTTCATCAAGTTCACTATAACTTATTTTAGTTACTTCTTTAGGATGCACTTGTTCTTTGATCCGGGGTTAGTTCAGGTGAGATGGAAGTTAGCAATGTATGTTGTCTTTTATCGGGTTTTATATCTTAAACATCACAATGTAAAGAAAATCTTTCTAAATAATTATCTACACTCTCTCGAGTATCGCCAAAAGTGTAAAAACTAATTTTACATTCAGCCATGATGTCCCAAAAATATCAGTTTCTATTCTGCACTCACAACCTGGTGAATTTAAAATAAAGTTAATCCATATAACTTTGAGAAAATATGAATTCCTTTTAGGTCACTTTCAAATAGTATAGTTCACTCAAAATGATCACAAAAATTGATGCCAATTTGGATGAATTTGATGTAGCAAAATCAAAAAATAATCCCATTCTCGTCGCCAATTTTAATATTTTGCCTTTTTTGTTTTATTTTCTGATAGAGTAGTTTGGGACCGATATTTACCTAGGGCAAATATCAATCAAGAAAAGGGTTTTGAGGTTTGCAAATAGAAGTAATCTAGGAGTTGCTCCATTATATTCACTTCGGTTCCTCCTTGGAAAGCATTTTACCCAATGTAATCTGAACTTAATATGATATCAAAACTAACTAAACCGAATTTAGTTTAACATCTGTTTAACGTAACAAATAATTAAAATAAACGTAATATTAAATTGCTTGTTTTAAGCGATCTAACATAATAACTTACATTAATCTACACGTTGAGTTCATAGTGTAGATTAATGTGATAATCACTGAGAAAGGTGGAGGGTTAAAATATCAATGAATTTATTAATAGGATCGATATTATCGCGTTTGCAGTTATTGTGAAATATATAACTTGCAAGGTCGTCATTTTCACATAACTTCGAAACGAAAACCCTACTTGGTACACCAGTCGTTCCTTAAAAGCATCTATCATGTTTTCCTGATTTTGGAATTTCCCTTTGGGATGCAATACTTTGCTGATATAGATTAATATTATCAGTAACATTTGCTAACATCTTACAATATTTAAGAATTCAATATTAAATCACTCGAACACAAACGCTGACTTTTTAAGTTAACACAAAATAATTCGTTTCTCTAATCAGAAGATTGTGTAGAAAGTGATTATATTATTGTTAATTATGAATTTAAATATTTCTTATTAATTAAGTATATTTTATTACTATATTTTATATAAATTCAAATATTTAAAGTTAAATCAGATGAGACCAGAATTGGAAAAAAATAAATGCTATATTATTTAAATATTTCTTATTGTATTTATTTATTTCTGTAACTCAAAATATATTATAATAAAATAACAATTGTATTGAAACAAAATCTAAAAAAAAAAACATCTTTAAAGCAGGAAAATCTCGTCTAATGCCTTCCCAGGAGGCAACGTACCAAGAATAGAAGATACATTCCCTCGCTGAATTGCGATACTGACGCGCTGGATTAGGAAGGTGGTGCTGGATTTCTTATTGTTATGTTTTTTAATATTTCTTAAAATTTATATTGTTATAAATAAATTCATTTATGATGAAAACACAACAATGAATCAAAATGTAAATACTAACAATGAATTTTAACAAAAATATTGCTTACTACATTGATTCTTACGTGTCTGAACGATTCTAAATAGCCGGAACTAAAATAAAGAAATGTGATTCGTTCAAGTGAACTGAAGTGAGTATAATGGAAGTGCTCCCAAACGAGAATAGGTTTGATTACTTTCAATATGTGCATTTCATGAATATCCTCACATTACAGCACTTTAACTTATAGCGGGTCAATTCTCCAACTACTTTATAATTCAGACCCATATTTATTAAAACAATTACATTTGTTCTCCTTAACACAAACATTTCATAATTAATAATTTTTCCCATACGAAATATTGGACCATAGTGCACTCACCACCATTTTCTAGAAGAAACTTAAAAACGAGAACATAAAGAAATCATTTGAAGTATATATGTCAATACTTGATCTTTTGACCAAAATTTCTGAATCTCAATTAAAATACATTTCTTACTTTTATTTGGTAGTTTTCCTACTATCATTTCTTATCGTTTAACTTAGGTCAGTACACTAATGTAAACATAACTATATTAATTTATTACTTACAATTGCAGTGATTGTATCTCTGTATGTTTTACGTATGTAACCAAACACATTGGTAGGAAGTTTGTGAGATGAATCAAGCACATATTCAAAAGCATTGAACTGGGATTCTTCATATTTAATACGTATAAAAGGCGTTACTGATGCTATTACTGCTATTAAGAACATTTTTGTGAATGCTGTAACTATCTGTTGAGCATGCTGAATACTTCCACATGGAGTAACGACAAATGGATTAATGCAGTAGCCAGGCACATTCCACACTAAAGAGAGAAACATCATTAACTTAATCATCATCGTCATAACTTCACAAAATTATTCTTTAAAATGTAGCGACTAAGTGTCATATTTATGAATCACCCCAAGAGGTAGGTGGCTCCCAGGAGCATATCATTTCAATTCTCATGGGAGCCACACACCTCTTGAAAGGGGTTCATATGCTATGAAGGAATTTCTTGTTACACATATTCACGTTGATTACTTAATTTAGAATCAATTCATCCATTCGGGACTGATTATATCATTTTTATCTGTATCAATAAAATTACAATACTTGTCTCATTATTTATTTTTAAATCTAAATTTTATTTCAAAATTATTTAAAGGTACAATAAAACTCCCAACATTCTCATAGTCTTATCCACCACGTGTATTCACACTTCACATTAAACTGAAATTAATCAACAAGCTAACTAACAATTTTATTGACAAAAGTGAAATGCCCCAGTGTAATCTCAAATAGTCAACGTCATAGTTTGATCATTCTTTCAGACCGCGATAAATCCAACGCTGTATCGTTAATCTCTGTCTGACTTGCATTTTTAGATCTAGGGAGAATGTTAAGCGATTTAAACGGATAGAGTCAAAATGATAGTTTCCCCCAACCTTTCAGAACACGGCAAATTCAACGATATATTGCTCATCTCTGTGTGACTTGTAGTTCCTGAGTTCTAGGGGGGGATACAGACGGAGAAAGCAAAACAATTATAAAGGACCTGCAACTTTTATTGTCAAAATTATAGGTTTTCCCACCCTTTCAGACCACGGCGAATCCAACGGTGTATCACTCATCTCGGAATATATAACTGATAATATTAATAAAAATCGCTCTACAGGTGCTGTATTTCTTGATATCGAGAAGGCTTTCAACAGTCTTGTATACTGGACTAATACACAAGCTTATTCAATACAAAGTCTCAGATTCATTTATATTGCTCTTAAATAGTTACCTCAAAACAAAGTAGAAGATAAAAAATCTTCAACCAGGCAGATCAGAGCAGGGAGGCCACAAGGATCTCTCCTAGGCCCATTTCTCTTCTCAATATATATATATATATATATAAACGATATTCCTAAACATCAAGATATAAACATAGATGGCACTGTCCTATATGTCTCCTCAGTGTAACCTCCATATATGTACATACCCAACGCCACATGGAGCTACTACAAGACTGGTTTACCAAATCGAAAATTAAAGCTAACGTCACCAAATTTGATGTCATTTTCACCAGAGAAACATCCAAAACGTCCTACTCTAATTCCTAGCATTACACTCAATAATATTAACATTCCATTCAAAAAGGAAGTACCATAAGTTGGAGTATAGGCCTGCTACTTCTTGACCGTAATTTACTCTTCGCCAGACAATACACAAATCGGAAATACCAGTGGTAGACTTGCACAACTGAATAATGTCTTTATGTCAGAGCGGTTGCACTTTCAGACTAAGGTCACCCTCTATAAAATGCTTATAAGACGAATAATTACGTATGCCGCGCCATCATGGGCATTTGCCGCGAACATCCATATGAAGAAACTATAGATCTTCCAAAATCGAGTACTTAAATTAATAACTAAATATCCGCGGCACTCCCGGATTACAGATCGACACCACAGATTAAACATAGGCACTATTCTTAGTCCTATGAAAGATCTAACAATGACCTTTTATGAAAACGTAAATACAGCATGAAACGAACTCGTCGCAAGACTAGACACGTATCCGGTTCACCACCATTATAAGCACAAACGTCCTCTCTATGCATTGCACCCAAATGCACCCAAATAATCAGCAATAATAATAAAAATAACAAACAATTCATTATTAATTTCCTGGTGCTAGAATATCAATTAAATACTTAGTACAAACTAGTAGCCTAACTAAACATATCACAATCATAAATAGTCACTTAAATAACCAATCATTATTCAATATAATCACTTAACTCAAATCCAAAATAATCACTTTACAGAAAACAAATAACTTCTCTAATAGTCAACCCAGTTAGCTGCTTGAATTAAAATTTCCACTGGGACATAAATAAATAAATATTTTTTTATATGTAGACACTAAAAAGGAATGATTAAATAAATATATATGAGTAAGTCAGAGTAAATGCATGTTTGTATGTATGAATTAATGAATGAATAGTAAAAAAAAAGTGATCGGGCTTGACGAACAGAGAAAATTAATATGTACTACAAGCAGCGACAGTACACTAATGAAATAGTCCTTCAAGTTTCTTTTCAGGACAACCCTCAGATGACCCTGTGGGTAGATGTACATGCGTGAGCGTTGGTGTATGATTGTGTGAGTGCTATGCATGATACAAACACTGCTTATTGGATGCGCAAACAGACTAGAGCCAATACATAAACACTTTTGTCTCTGTTTATCCACACTTCTTGCATGTGTGGTTTACCAGGTAAATTGAAAGTAGTTAGAACAGATGCAGGGTTTTTTACAGATTGCCCTCTTCCCGTGCTTTCCTATCTTGTTTCACCTTTTTTCTTCTCTTACCATTCTCCAATCCGCGGTAAATGTCTTCTAAAAATAGAAACCAAAGCATCCACAGCCGCGACAGATACATGCATGCGGAAATCGCTACTAGAAGTAAGCTGAGCAAACATTACCTGCCAATTTTGGACAAATTATACAGAAGGTAGATCTGCGTATGTGTCAAATCTTTGAATCGTCGCCCCTACTCACAGGATGGACCCAACTAACAGTAAGTGGCTGAAAGCGCAGGAGAAAGCTAGGAGCCTGTAGTAGTGAGTCATCATCTTAAGTGTGTGTTCTGTGCGTTATGGATCCAAAGGTCAACCGGTTTTAGAGGGCTACGTATATACACTTTTAAACGCCAAACATTCGGTGTCTAAAATTCAAAAAACAATGCAAAGAACTTGGATGCGTATTGGGTTCGACGACTATCAAGAACATAATTAATCGGCATAAAAACCAAGAGTTACCTGCGATTCAATCACCCACGAAGGAAACTAGGAAGTGAGCTTGCACAGCCGCCTGTGTCTCATAGGTTGCATCGAATGGCTCTCCAGAAAAATCCTCCTCCGCAACTTGCGATGACCACACGACTCCACGTGGCACAGTCAACTCTGAACCGCAACCTGCGTTAGAAGTTAAACTTCCGGAACATTAACTGCATAAGTCCCGAACATTACCTAAGGGCGGCCCATCGTTGTGAGAGTAAGACCAACACCGGGCTTCTTTACGAACGCCATTTATCCGGGAAAAAAGGAAGTATGTGGCCACATTAGATGAGGCATGGGTATATTCATCACTGTAGCAAAATTCGAACTATCACTTACACTTCATTCGATGATAAAATCCGGTCCCGAGTTCATGCATCATTGTAATGCAACTTTCTCGAAATGATTCATGAATGTTGAGGGATACTGCTACCAAGGAAAGTTAACTATTCGTCAAGTCCCTAAAAGCTGTAAAATCAGCTCTGCCTTCTTTCAGCAACATATCCTGACCCCAATTTATACAGACGACCTGCCTTGTTTGTATGAAAATGCCATTTCAAGTCTGTGCATATGGATAAGGCTTCATTCCATACTTCTCATTGTACCCGTAACTTTCTGCAACAGATGGCGCAAGACACAGGCAATCAGGCTATTCCATTTGACGATATACCGGTGAAGTCACCAGATGCCAGTCGTATGGATTGTTTCGGGTTTGACCTACTAAAAAGGGCACTTTCATCTGGTCGTGTCACCATTCTCCGGGGCCTGTGGAAAGCCTGTAAGGAGGAGTGACAGAGGGTTTCACTTCCTGTAGTTCGTCGTAGCCTTCTACAATAGAAGTTGCGGTGCAGAGCTATTGACAAGACACATGGTGATCACATTGAGGTCAACCGATTCTGGTTCCGTGGGTTTTTGTAAGATAGGTGCTCATTTAAAATTGGACACATTCATCGACTTTATATAGTGTCCCCTATCCTTTCAGACCACGACGAATCCAATGGTATATAGCTAATCTCGGTGTCACTTATAGTTCCTTAGATCTAAGGGTTTACAGACGCACAGACAGGATAAACTATATAGCCTCCTCGTATATACGGATGCGCTAAAAATCAGCATATCTACATCAAGGTCAACAGATCCTGAGATTGCAATATGGCTGTCACGTTGATCATATACACCAAAATGTAGCCCTTTTCCACCATTCCACACTTGTGTACCACGACACTTCATTTCCTTGTCGGTTTGTGAGCTACCAAGTCTGTATTACAACTTTTCACTCACTGCAATTAGGGCCAATTTAACAATTTTAAATAATGATTACATAAAAATACCACAATCGTGGGTCTTTATATGTTATTTCCCGTGTATGTACGTTTATATGAAGACAATAAAAATACTTCACGTTAATATCGACTGATCAGATGAGAATGTTTTCTTGTAAGCACCGTACTTAAAAGGTTAGCTATTCATACCTCCGCAACAAATTGAAGTAAAATGTTCATCCTAGTGCTAAATTAATGGAAATGGACATTTGAAAATTATATCAGGAAATCATATGCAATACTTGAGTTGGAATCGTTTTTCATTTTACTGTTTAAATAGAAGATATGCAGAACTTAAATTCGGTGTTATTTGATAGACTGAAACGATGCAAAGTGGATCTTCCATGTCTTAACGAAAATTTGAAATCATATTAATTGTAGTAGTAATTTTAATGAAAACGAAAAATCAAAGGTGTTAGGTCGTCATGTTATTATTCGGTTTTGTTTTTATTTGGGAGCTATTGGAAAATTGTTAATATGAAGTGGCTTTGAATAGGCAGTAATTGACGCAAACATTGAGTTGAAAAATGTTTTAAGTGGATAACCTTACAATAAATCAATAAGAATTCAGATTTTTTTATTTAATATTTAAAACAAAATTTATATTAAGACTTTTGTTGAAGAAATTTATAAACGAACATGTTTGAAGCAAGAACTCCAGTCACTTTATATTCATCTTTGGGAAACTATGCAAATTGGATACAGCATTTTCACTATATTAAGTAGTGAACGATTGATTATTTTTCGAAAATGCATAATTTTTGTGATGAGAACAAGTGAATGTGAACTAGAAAAGACGGTTCGATTCTGGATTAAACACATTTATAAAATCTAGTGTAGTGTTTTCTTAGACTTCTAAAGCTTTAAACTTTATATTACTTATCTAATAGAAATGTTACTTCGCTAATAATCACCATAAACATGCAATATATTTGTCCTTATATGCGAATTTCTTAAACAATCAAAGGTAACTCACTACTCGTCCTGGAGTTGAAGACCTGATATGCAAACCAACATTCGGTGTACCCAGATCATGTGAGCTAAATTCAAGAATAGCAGTTGATACTGCGATAGACTTGAACATAAATCGATATGCAAAATCTAGGGGCATCATAGTCGTATTTAGTAGATGCATTGCACATTATCAATGTTGATGTACATCAAAGAGCAATATACAACAAGAGCAAGGGCTCGTTTCAATTATGTAGCATGGATATAATTCAGTGTATGCACATAAACATGGACGTCCAGCTTCAATTTTACACAGTGAAGAAGATGTAGAAAAAGTGTTAAATTGAATAAATGATCTCCAGAACCAAATTTAAGTTGAAAAAACCAATGGAATATATTCAATTTCGTGAGAAGCAGTGGCAATAAAAGAAATAGAAAAGCATTTGCTAGAAAGGAATCAAATAGGAAATAATTATTTTACAAAACTTGTAGATTCAAGGCTAGTAACAAGGGGATTCTTTAACAAATAAAAGTCGCTCTTCTTTTGATTTAAGCTCTTTTATTGAAAGTTCAGGAAACAAAATGTAAAAGTCAAAATCCCCAATATGAACCCTCATAACTCGTGAAAGGAAAAAACTCACAGCATTACACATGGTTACTACTGAGGTCAAGGGTTACCACCATACCAAATTTGGTTAAGATCGGATATATTCCGTATTTTGCGTACGATGTATTAAACTCTTTTTACGATTTTGTTTAAATGAAGAGATGAGCAAAAAGAGAAAAGGCGTTTCCTGACTGTACCAGACGAAACTTTAGGGAGATTTGCTGAGCTTGCTGAAGTTAATAATAGTGCGTGTGAAGCCAAAATTCATGTAGATAATTCCGATTAACGAAATATATTTGGACAACTTATCATTCTATACGGAAATAACATCAGTCGTGAGGAAGGTCTATCGAACTCCCCTAGTCCTTTTTCATTCTCCTTAGCAACTCTAGTTGATTTCCCACTTAAACTTGGTAAGTCAGAACCAATGTGTGTTTTTGGTGGCATATTTGGAATTTCTTAACATATTTCGTCGTGTGCAGAATCAACAAATATGCTGTTAATATGTTATGCTACATAAAAGTGTTAAAAAAAACTATACTTGCTAAGAATAAGTAACAAGTCCGTCTTTAAATAATTATTAATAATAATTTATATTACATCTATTTAAAATGGAAAATCTTACTGTTAGAATAAACTTCTTTCGTTGCTACAATTGATAAGTCGCTAATGCTAAAAAAATCGAAAAAGCATTACTCCTACTAAATGATGATGTCGGATTAGCAAACACATGGTTAATTTTTTCGTTTTCATTAAAATTACTTCTGAAATAATACGATTCCTAATTCTCCGTAAAGACATATGAGCCATTCAGTTGCCTATCGGGCTATGTCCATTCTTGTTGGAAAGAGGGTTTATCGATTTAAATTATTATTTTAGCTGACAAACGGGTTTATACCTCATTCCACCTACAGAAGGTTCAATCTCGCCATCTGTCTTGGTAACTCATGAGTGTGATGGACTAAACCACAGATATGAGCTCAGAAATGTGTTCCTGTAAAATTTGTTGAAATGGATTTGGCCCGTTAGGCAACTGAGCGGCTCATATAGGATCCACTGTGCACGTTTCAGCATATCGAATAGTACCGAATTTAAATTATATTTCTTCTATTTAACCAGTAAAAGGATAAAAAGAAATCAATTCGGTTACTGCATATGATTCCCTCATATAATTTTCCAATGCCACTTTCCTTTCATTTAAGGTGAAGATTTTACCTCAATTTGTTGCGGAGGTATGAATATCTAAACATTTAAGCACGGTGTTTAATTTTGCGTCACTAAAGGTTCTATAGTACAACACCATGCATGACATAAAATTGACTAACTCCCTCAATGAAATTGATATCGTTAGGAAGTTACATCATGTTCAATCACGTTTATTTTAGGGTACTATTCAGTATCTGTGAGAGTTTTATAGTTATTTTCTATTAAAGTAATCGAAGAAAACTTGGAGAAGTACATGTTTAGAATAACAGTCGCCATAAATATGGGGCCACTATGTAAACATCAAATCAACTTGAATTACTAATTATTCTTTTCTTCAGTTTCGACGCAAGAACAAAGATTGTATGTCAAATTTGAGAGAAGCTATCATCGATTGATTTTAAGTCAGCATTTTCCCGTAGGAGCCATATTGATTACGTCACCACGAGTTAATGATACGTTTATTTTTGGTAAACAACCGGAAAAATATTTCTTTAGACATGTACTTTAATAATATAGATGAGTACAAAATTCCCGATGGGGGGATAAGAACTTAGGTATAACAACAGCTAATGCTGTCCACAACACTAACAATTAAACATCAACTTTTCTTTAGAAAAGTGTGGATTTTTCACCAACGGCTAACTACTGACCACTTTTCTTGTAATTATTGCTCAGAAATCACTTCTCATAATACGTTACAATACAATTGCGTAGTGGCTCATTATGGTGAAGAACTAACACATTAACGCAGCTGTCACCCTGCCGCTAGTTGTGATACTCCGTCAGTACATGCACTACTACCCACTTGTTCATTTTTTCACTGTGTCCCTTTGCTATGTATGGTCGGAAATGGCTGAATGATCGGGCAAGTTTCCTGACGGTGTTTCATGGATTTGTCTCCACACGTCTCTAAAGCGTAACTGCCCTCCCACGACCTGCATCATCTACCTTCCTAATCTTGAGAAAGTCTGGTCCCCGGAATGCCATTTTTTAAACCCGCGACGTGCCATCCGTTCTATAGTTTTTTCTACACCCCAAGCCCAACCAGGGACGAAGCCATTGAGGGTATGGAAGAAGACTCATTCCCCAAAGCCAGCCGAGTTGGCAAATTCAAGATAGCTA
Organism: Lepisma saccharinum; assembly: GCA_022664845.1. Taxonomy (NCBI): domain Eukaryota; kingdom Metazoa; phylum Arthropoda; class Insecta; order Zygentoma; family Lepismatidae; genus Lepisma; species Lepisma saccharinum. The sequence goes on along the minus strand of JAGDQP010000560.1, from coordinate 66,205 downwards.
TATATTAGAAATGGGTCGATTCCAGAATTACTCTATACCCGATACCGATACTTATTCCTGACCTTCGATATTCGATATTTGATACTCAATACTTTCTTTAACACTACAATGCAAATATATATGTAATTAAAATATATAAATTATAGGGTCGGTACCTGAGTTCCTCGATACTGGTACTTATTTCTGACCTTCGGTACTCGCTACTTTCTTCAACATAGTTCTACAATGGAAATGATACATATAAAGCGTACAACGAAAGAAGAGGGAAGGCACACTTTTAAAAAATGAGTTTGCACCCGTAACAAGTACTACGCAATGACAGGTAACCACTCAGAAAGTTTGACTCCGAAAGTTCAAAAAGTGGCTTCAAAAAGCCGCTAAGTTGTAGCGGTTTTTAAAATATAAAATACATGGGAGTAAATGTGAAACTTGGTCTTTAAAATGCGTTTTGTCAAGATTTCATGTTCATTTCTGCTTTTGTTCCTGTACGCTTCATATGTAATAAAAAGTAATATAGAGATAGGTCGATACCAGAATTCTTCAATACTCAATACCGGTACTATTGTTGACCTTCGGTAATTGGTACTTTCTTTAATATTCTTGTACAATGAAAATAATACATATTTAATTAAAAGCAGTTAAGTATTATATAAATTAGAGATAGGCCGATACCAGAATTTCTTAATACATTCGACGCTGAGACTTTTCTGTTACTTTTGATACTTGATGTTTTCTTCCAGTGTTCGATTTACTATAAATTACAAAAGAGGGAGGATCCTAAAACTAGAGGTTGCTGGTAAGTGTCAACATTCTACCTGTCTGGGCAGAAACGTAAAGATTTTGTCCCCAGTTGGAATGATATTCGGAAACAACAACCAGGAATGAAATCCTCACGCACCAAGCAAAATCATCGAAATCTCCCCGGGAAATCGAACACTGCTTTCTTCAACGTTATTTTACCCCGAACTGCGCAAGTACATTCTAGGAATATTCTACGAATATCTGCGTCAGTATATTGGAATACCCCAAGAATATTATATGATATTCTTGGTATGTGCGTAGAATATTCCACAAATATCTAAATGTTCAGAATAAGCGCATATCCTAAGGATATTCCTGGGGATATTCCAAGTATTTTTACGAATATGTCGAGAACAATTATTCGTTGCAGATATCATCTGAATATTCCTGAAACTCCAACTTAGAAGGTCCTTTGAATATTCTAAAAAGTACAATATATCCTAAAATAACTTTATTTAATCCCAAATATTCTGTAGCGTTGTACTCATACTGTGAATCCAAATAGGATATCCCTGGGATAGATATCCTCTGCTGTATGGGGCAACGCAAATAAAACGTACATAATCAAATTAATATAAATATAATGTCGGCTATCGTTTAACTGTTCTACTGTATTATTTTCTTCTATTTTAAATACTTACATTACTTCTTTATAATTTGATCTTAAATATGCAATTATTTACCACTTTGTTTTACAGAAGAGTGGAAGTTGTCTTTTTGAAATTTGAAACTGTTAATACTTCTTTCATTTAATACGATATATAAAAATATATAAAACCAACAATACCACATAAAAATACTTCTCAATGACATTTTATAGTTTTTTAACGAACACGTTTTTGTTAAGTCGGCTTTTCTCACGCTCTCTTCCCCTCCCCTCCTCTCTCTCTCTCTCTCTCTCTTTCTCTTTCTCTCTTTCTCTCTCTGACACATCGAAAATATTTAAAATATCAAGTATATGGTGTTTCTGAAAGTTACTAAGGGATCGGCGGTTGTTTTGTAGTTTCAAATCTCACAAAAACAGCATTGTATCCGTCATGGGTAGGTTATTTCTCCCATTTTTTTCACGCACATTTGACCTATTGTACAAATTGTGTGTTTTATTTTATGACGGTATGTGCATGTGTGTATATGCGGATGGATAGCCATAAAGAGCAGTGAATTACCCTAAGAGCGTCGTTTTACAGGCTCCGAAAGCCAAGGAGGGACAGGAAAATTTACAATAAAGAAAGAATTCAACCGCTGTCCGTGAAACCTGAGACTATGAGCTTCATTTAGGTGCAGCAGAAATCATGCTAGGCATCGAAAACCTACCGGATGATAAAATTTCCCACCAACTGATCTTTTATTTTCAGTCTGCTTCTCCCCGACATACGAAACTAGGAAACCTCCTTCATGGTATTTTTCTTTTGAGCACTCACAAACCTTGTCGTCGCAGCATTATATTCAGAGAAAAGATATTACCGTTCGCATTTTGTTTACTCTGCGTATTTTGTTTCAATATAACGCAAAGTTATTGCGAAAAAAGCAGACATAAGACGGGATGAGGGGGTAAAATAGAACACTTTCCTGTCTCCATTTTTAGTTTGTATAAGAATGCTTTCATTCAGTACTCAATATTTTTTTAAGCCGCTATGAATTTCTTTTATACTTTCAGAATGTTATATCTAAACAACTAAAGAAGGGTTGACACTAGAATTTCATGATACGACCCATACTTATTTCTAACCTTCGATACTTGATATTCGATATTTGATATTCCATATTTTTTCACAATGCCTTTCACTATAGGCATTAATTAAAATTAAAATGTAAATGTCTTGCTTTCCTATAATTTAAAATTTCACTCTATCCTGAGTCATATATATCTAAAGGCCATAAATAAAATTGAAATTCAAAAAGTTTTAAGATGTAAATTACAGACCTAACGTTCTACCATGAGATTATTTTCAGAGAAAGATATTAGTCTCAAAATGCATGGAAATATCGAAAAAGTATCGACCCCATTAGCTGAAGTACCGACCGATACCAAATTCGGTAGTATTGAGGTATCGATAGTATCGTGGCCCCATCGCTACTTTATATTAACAATTTTAGTCCGTTTGATCGTTATAAGGCTAGGTGTGTACTAGCAACTTTTTGGGTGATTTGCTAATTGCGAAAATGAAACACAAACTTTTATATGACAACGCTCGCACCATCAAGTTTAAAAACACCTTAATAAAAAAATGAAAAAAAAATGTTTCGGAGGTGATGGAATTAACAGTAGCAGAAATACAACACATTCGTTTATACTTCTCCGCGCGCACTAGCAACTGAATTGCTCAGTTCGGTGGCTGCGGATTGTACCCAGACACGAATTTACTACCACCTAAAGTGGCAAATTTTCGGGAGCAGCATTTTTAAAAAATAATTCTGATAATTTTACGGTAGTTCGATTTTAATCTGGAACTAATTTTACTTTGCTGGCAACATTGACTGAAACGGGCTAAACTCTGACAATCTAAATTTCAGGGACGTAATAGCAACAGCTTTCACTCCTTTAGTAATACACTATCCCGACTAGTACCGAAAATGTTTCGTAATTATTGAATATTCAATAGCGAAGCACTCCTTTCTCTATTTCTCTGTACGCCAAGAGTATTAATAGACTATATTGAACAAATAACGCAATTAATTGTATACAATTGATTTAAAACACGTCGAAGTTACAATCTTTAGCTGATAAGTAACGCAATTTCTTCATCCACGCAAATATATAGTCCCATGTCCTTGAGGCTACTTGACAGAACCATTGTGAAAAACAATCAAGAGTGTATGTCATTTAAATCGATGTCAGCCACCGCCGCGGAAATCATTTGCCTTACAAGGACAAGCATTTACAAACTGGTGTTAGCCCACCTATTGCAAGTTCTCTAAGTATCAATTCTGATTTATCTGTTATAAATATAATTTGGATATAAACGAATTGTACAGAAGTGGATTGTTTCAATTATGGCGTTCCCATACAAAATGTTCCGAGCGTTTTGCTGAGAGAATATAGTTAAAATTTCAATTTTGTTGGTAACTATGTTCACAAACTTTGGTTCTTCTAGTTCAAATAGATTTCTCAACGGCGCGAAACTTTGAAAACTGCTCAGCAAAATCATGGCAGACTTATAACAAATATTTTGATATTTTTGGTTAAAAAAGTAGTAAAAATTTAGATATCGAGTTGATATCTAGTAAACATGAAGAACTTTCAGGTAGTGCCTGTTGAGAAGTTTTGGTGCTGGTGGAACCATTAGTTTATGCGGTGGCGCAAAAAATCTCTTGCTCGGTAAAATAATGATGTGCAGTTTGCCACAATCGGAATTCGGTGCTAACTGCCACGATTCTTATTGCGGATTTATCTTACGTCATCAGTGTTCTTATTGCCACTCATCTCATGTAATGCGTTGCCACAGGCCCAGAATTTCACGTTAATATCAACGCAGAAAATTCATCCTGAATCTAGATAATATAGGAAACAATAATAATACCGTCTTTATTGGAGAAGGCGTGTCTCAGCTGTAAGCACCGAGCCGTAGCTCAGTGGTTCGATGATAAAACCAGCTAAAATAAACAGCTGTGCAACCGGCGTACAGAAATAAGTGAATTTGGTACAGGAGATTTAAGTGCAAACAGCGTAAACGAAGAAGAAATAAATAAAGCTGGACTTGTTTCTTCTGACAAGATACGACAGAAATTAGATTGTAAGAATCTCACAATAGTTATGTTACAATTGATCAAAATGCTACTATGGAGTCAATTGTACCTGCTAGTGGGGAAATAAATGATTCGTGTATAATATCAGCAGAAGTTAAAATGGAAGATGAAACGACATAATACGAACCTGAACATATTTCAATGCAAAATAACGTTGAATTGTTACAAGACGGAACACAAGTAGACAATACAAAAAGACACAATCGAAACATCATACAAATGTTGTACAATCGGAATCAAGGAAAAAGTAAGCAGGGAATAAAGACGGGGATAAAAGTGAGATTCATTGAGTATATACCAGAACGTCATCTACTCATGCAAATAAAATTGGGAACAGTGAAAAGCCCTTGTGTACTGAATGATATTTAAAAAATGTATAAAATGACTGAAAAATATATTTTTATTGTGTTATAATTATATGCAGCCGTGTATTGGCAACAGGATAGTGTAAATATCAATGTGGGTTATAGATGTTAATGATAACTTTTGTATAAAACAAATGACACAAACTTTTCATATTGCAACTGTTAATATGGCATCTGAATCGTCGGAAACTAAATCAAATGCGTTACAGTTATTTGTAAATCAAAAGAATATATATATTCTTATGTTACGAGATACGAGCTTAAATCGATCAAATTCTGATAATCGATTATAATTATGAAAATAATTTTATTCCTGATATTAAGAAGGATGTACATTTTTTGTATCGGAGAAATGTGCATTTTCAGCAAATTAATTATACAATTAATCCATTTAGTGATGTTCTCCTTAAAGCTTTTTATTCGTGGATGATGTAATGTATTTTATAAAAGATGCATATGAAACTAAGGAAATTATGAACATCCTGAAAAATGTTGGTAATGAATCTGGATTCACATTAAATATTAAGAAATCAAAAATATTGGTTATGGACAAAAATAAAGAATACGAATATCGAGGAATATGTCAGGCAGTGGACAATATTAAAATATTAGGAATTAACTGGTCCCGACCCATACAACAAACTATTACACATAATGCACAAACATTGTGCAATATAATTGTTCATGATTTGTCACAATATAAAGTGAATTTCGACTGTTTTGATTCGAAAGCGAAATTTGTTAACACCTTCGTTTTTTAGTAAAGAATACCATGTTTTGAAGATTTTTCCAATCCCCGATAAGTACTGGGCCAATGATCTAAAGTTTGTAGGATATTTCTTGTGTACAGATCAATATTTAAAAATATGGAGGAATAATTTACAATTGCCATATCTGCAAGGTGGTTTACAACTTAAAAATTTAACGATCGGAGGGAGAGAAGTGTAAAAATGCTGTGTGATTTTCCAGAATCCTTATCCGCAAAGGTGACGCTGATATTATAAAACAAATAGAATTAGAGTTACCGGTGAATATTTTGCAATGGAAAAATATTATCTATTACCTGGATCAACAATTCATAGAAATGACTTATGCTCTTAAGGCTAAAATTAAATTGGAAGAATATACTGTAAACAATTGTATAAATACATTTTCCAAAAACAGATTAGTCAAATAAGTGAAATTGAAGGAAGGATCTGCAGCGTGAATGGACAAATATATGGAATAACTTGTATGAATTAACAGAAGCGCCAGGTTTACATAATATTGCTTTCTAGTTGTACACGATATATATTCAAACAAAAGATAAATTTGTAAAAGGTATTGGTAGTGGAAATATGTGTAGAAACTTTAAAGAAATTTATAATATTCAGCAAAGATTGTAGGAATGTAATACCCAATATAATACCAAATATTGGATGCAATTAGTAAAACATTAGCAAGGGTGACAGGCTTAAGTCCTAGAATGTTCAAAATTGAGAATATTAGAAACTATTCCAATGTTCGATATTTTCCACCGGTCAAAACCAAGTTTATAATGTAGGTATTTGCACAAACTTTACATATATCTTTGAGAATAAATATTTATCACTAGAATTGGATTATAGTACAATTCTTTTAAGGTTCGGTTCTATGTTCGGTTATAAAAGAAAATAGTTTGCAGCTTCTTATAAAGCTGTGTACTCAAATTTATGTTAAGCTCTTCCTGTTGTTAAAGTAATTAAGAAAAAGATTTAAGAAGTTATATAATTATAATGTCGTAATGTTGTGTAAGATGTTAACATATAAATAAATAAATATCAAATTAAAAAAATGGGAGAACGTTCGGGTAGCATTCGGATGGCCGTGGGTTCGATCCAAGCGGCTGACCATCCTGGCTGAAGTTTATCCAGGTTTTTTCCTCAGTCACACCATTCAAATGCCGATACGACACCTTCAACATAGGCACCTTTCCGAATCCTTTCCCCTTCCTTGTCCCGGCCTGAACCTTAGATGACTAAAAGTCATAAATAACAATTCAAAATTGATTCCTATGCCTTAAGTGCCTCCTTTACCATATATCCTTGTAAAAAATTTCACAACGCCAAAAATTTGTTACAAAATTTAAGAGAATAACATGATACCTAAATGTACAAACCTCAAAATAGAAAAGCAGATATGTTAATCCTATTACGTTCTACTAAAACATGTTTCAGCAAAAATATCTGTATATAATAGTAAGGGGTATTCGCTCATGTTTCATTTAAAGACTGAAAATTACATCAAGGTGGAATTTCTGCTACCAGAAACATGAAGAAAGGCAATGATTATGTTAACTCACTCTCCAAAGCGGCTCCGATAGTAACTTTATCTTGTCTTTTTCGTAAAAGTCACGTCGCTGTGAACTTCATTACACTTGAACTCGGCAAGGTTGACCACGAATGTGATATAGCAAAAACTAAAAACGATATTGTAGAAAAGTGATGAATCTTTTATACCTAGCCGCTTATTAGATATCTAAGACAGGAAGAAAAATTTCACCGATATCTACCAACACATAATTTCATACTTTTAGAATGTGTGGCAGTTGTGAGTTTAGGAAGTATAAAAACTATCCCTCGTGGCACACATATATTGAAGATACGTGGACTGAATGTTAGTAACGAAACATAATTTAACCTTGAAGATGTACGCCTGTTCAATTGTTTATTCGACGTTGAAGAATGGTTGGGAAGAAATAGAATAAAACCAAGAAGCGGACGATGGAAAAACCAGTTCATTTGGTCAAAAACAGAGCATGCTTACTGTCTATTGGTATACATATTTAGCTGCATTTTGTCTGTTACTTTGGTCACCATACACAGTATTAATTTTCCAGCAGTAAATTATCCAACCGCCTGCTGTGGAATCGAAGCTGGAATTTTCCGCAATCGCTGTTGGTAGCTCGTCACGTTATCCACTCGTCCAAGAAGACGCCTTAAGAGTCACTACTCTTTTACGGCATATGTAGTAGAAAGAACTCATTAACGCATCGCCACAAATCCAGACGTATCTTTTCACCAACATATAAGAACAAGAATAAATAATTCCTGGTTTCTTTCTTATGTCCACTTTTCCTTTTTTAACACTTTGCATCATCGCTGCACTATTAAATTTCTATTTCTCAATAAGTGCACTATGTCGCGTTAAAGAAACGCTTATAAAGGGAAATCTATGTCATAGCTGAAAACACTTCCTTCGCTGAAATATAGTTTAACATTCAATCTGTTCTCAACATTCAAATGAGAACATGAGAAACGTATTTAATTTTATTCTATTTGCTTTTAAACACAATTTTTATGCAGTTAACTTAGAAAGACATATTTGAAGCGTTTGGTATGGACAAACTATATGAGTATAATACGAGATAATAATTTTAGGTTTGGTATTCAAATGAGATACAAAATGGCTGCAAATTTATTTATTGACAACGTATATAGATAGTTTGTATTATTGGCAAGATGATAGAAATTTATTCACGAATTTCTATTATTGCATTATTGTTGCAGAGGAAAATGTTTTAAAAGAATTTTAAACAATAGTGGATGGAATTTTATTTATAAATGTATTGTTACAGAAATGATGTTTAAAGGAACTTATATTTAATAAAAGTTTCCAGTGATCATTTGCAATTTGAAAGCTGGAAAAATGAGATGTTAAACAAATCTATGTTGTAGACCTTGTATAATATATGGTGTAGTAAAAAGTAATCCATTATTTTTGCATGACATTGAAGGCTTGACTTACCATAGTTAGAATGATCTGATTTAGGTCACATATGCGCCGTTTTGTTCGATAACGTGTTGCCATTTGGAAGGTAATATCATGATCCCTCTCATAGAAGCTTGTCCCTATTGGCAAAAAATTGAGACAGTCGATTTTCACAAGCCTCTCTTGACGCGAATTTTGCACCAGCAAAAGTGTTCGCCATGGACAGGAACAGATGGTAATCACTCGGTGCCAGGTCCGGACTATAATGTGGATGCATAAGAACCTCCCAACCAAGCTCCCGGAGCTTCTGGCGAGTCACTATCGATGTGTGTGGCCTGGCGTTGTCCTGGTGGAACACAATGCCTCTCCTATTGGCCAAAGCTGGGCGCTTCTGGGCGATTGCTGCCTTCAGACGGTCCAAATGTTGACAGTGTAGTTCCGAGTTAAGGGTTTGGCCGTAGAGGAGCAGCTCATAGTAGATAATTCCCTGCCAATCCCACCAAACACACAGCAAAAAATTCCTGGCCATCAATCCTGGCTTGGGCACCGTTTGCGCCGGCGCACCGCGCTTCGACCACGACCGTTTTCGCGTGATGTTGTGGTAAGTGATCCACTTTTCATCACCAGTCACCAACCGCTTCAGAAATGGGTCGCTTTTGTTGCGATTCAGCAGCGATTCGCAGATGGAAATTCGGTCCATGAGGTTTTTTGCGTTAACTCGTGTGACACCCATACATCAAGCTTCTTTGTGTATCCAGCCTTATGCAAATGGTTCCACACGGTTTTTTATGCAATGTTTAGCTCTTGGGCAATCGAAACAGTGCTTACATGACGGTCGGACGCGACAATGTCCATGATTTTATCGACATGTTCGACACGTGGCCTTCCAGTGCGTGGTACATCTTTGACGTCAAAATTACCGGCACGGAATCGACGAAACCAAAACTGCGCGCGATTGGCTGTTACAGTATCAGGACCATAAACACTATTCACATTTGCAGCCGCCTGGCTTGCGTTTTCGCCTTTATCGAAGAAAAACTGTAAAATATAGCGTATTTTCTCTTTGCTAGTGTCCATTTTGACGCGCGCTCACACAACATTGAGTCAACTCATCACAACTATCTGAACAGTGTTTGTAGTACGCAATCTCATCGTTTGAACGCCATCTCGTTGAACCCGACCGGACTTATACAACGCGAGATACAGATCACTGAAGCCATCTATTGGCAAAATAATGGATTACTTTTTACTACACCAGATATGTATTGTAGTCCTTGATTTCATAATGAAAGCTGTGAATTTTTAGATTAAATTCTGACGAACTATTTGCCTGTTTTTACGATGCTATTGAACGCTGATTTAAGTCTGATGGAGTGTGACACTTTTGACCAGCAGTTAGTGTTTAGTGTCAAGTGTCGTCCCGCTCTCGGCACGAAAAGACCAGAGTTATCATAAGAGGCATCTTGTTTTTAAATAACTCACGGAGATAGAGTCTATTTTGCAGTTTAATATATGAGAGGAGGAATGTATAAAGAGAGGGATTATTAGTAATTGAGAGAGTTTTCATCATCATCAAGTATGATAATACTATTGCAAGTTATTTACAAGAAAGAAAGTTATTACAAGGTCTTAAGGTATTACAAGATCGTCGTAGTTATTACATTCTCTTTTTATTCTCTAACACCATGAGTATTGCTCTGAATCTCCTGTCGTGAAGAACTAACTTTCTGTGACAGTTCATCACCCTTTAATTTACAATCTTGACGGTGTTGTTCCTAGTCTTTCCTTATAGATTTAAATTCTTCTGACAATTCAAACCTAGTTTTTTGCAAGTTAATCCACTTGACTGCATCACCGCATTCCTTTTCTTCTTTCATTCTCCTTCTCATCTGCTTCTTTTCTTGTCGTTTCCTCTCCTTTTCTTTCTCCTCCATCCTCCTTCTTTCTTCTCTCTCCTCTCTTTTCTTCCTCTTCCATCCTCCTTCTTTCTTCTCGTTCTCTTTCTCTCTAGTCTCGTTTCTTCTTTTCTTCCTGCTGTTTCATAAAATTTCTCAGCACCTGATCTCCATTCGCCTGTTATTGATTTCCTTGTGAAACTACTTCATTGTATTTTACTTTCTTTGTCCTTCTCGTGCTGTACGGATTGTCTCCTACATGCTGCTCTACAATGTTTTCAAATTCGTCCTGTTCATCAGATAGATCCTGTTCATTCACATTAATGACGTTGCGACGCTATCTTGTAATAATTATGAGGATATTGTAATAACCACGTGGATCTTGTAAATAACTTGCAATAGTATTAGTATACTTGATGATGATGAAAACCCTCTCAATTGCTAATAATCCCTTTCTAACATTCCTCCTCTCATATATTAATCTGCAAAATAGACTCTATCTCCGTGAGGTATTTAAAATCAAGATGCCCTTTAAGATAACTCTGGTCTTTTCCTGCCGAGAGCGGGACGACACTTGACAATAAACACTAACTGCTAGCCAGAAGTGTCACACTCCAGCAGACTGAAATCAGTGTTCAATAGCAGCGTAAAAACAGGTAAATAATTCTTCAAAATTTAATCTATAAATTCATATGGCTTTATTATGAAATCAAGGACTCTGTCACATACATATTATACAAGGTCTACAACATAGATTTGTTTAACATCTTATTTTTCCAGCTTTCAAATTGCAAATGATCACTGAAAACTATTATTAAATATAAATTCCTTTAAACATCATTTCTGCAACAATACATTTATTAAAATGCATGTAAATAAAATTTCATTCGTTATTGTTTTAATTTTTTTTAAACTTTTCTCCCTTGCAACAATAATGCCATCTTTTCCGATTTTCGTGAATAAATTTCTATCGTCTTGCCAATAATGCAAACTACCTATATACATTGTCAATAAATAAATTTGCAGCCATTTGAATCCGAAACCTAAAATTAATATCTCGTATTATACTCATATCATATGTCCATATCCCGTTATCTAGGGCACAGGTCAGTATAAAAGCTCATCACATTAACGTCCTATCAACGAAATATAATTTGTGTTGCAATACATGTTGAAATTCAACGTGTTTTCAACATGGAAAAGAGGACAGAAAATAATAGTTAATGTCGTTCAATTAGCATTTAAATACATTTTTTTCATTAAATTATATACCATCCCATGAAACGAAATAAACCAAACATCAACGTTTAAAACACATTCATGTGCTACTGGGAGTATTAATTGACATTTTTAGTATTTACAACATCAACAAATAAAAAGTACATCACTCTTGAGGTCAATGTTTTCGGCTCAGCCCATAAGCGTAAAATGAAAACGTGGCATGTTAAAAGGGAGAAATTTACGAGTATACGAATAAATTTACGAATATATTGTTCTTTTCTAGGTTTCATAAATCGACCAACAGGCAAAATCATTACAGTTTAAATCAATATGTATCCTAAAGGAATAACTAATGCTTGAAATATAAATTACAGTAGATCCCATTCGCGGCGATTGTCATTTTTTCAATGTTAGTTTCAATACAGTGGGATTTACTAAAGTTATACTATGATTTGAACAGCCAAAATAATGAAGCTCTTGGATCTATAAAATAATGTAAAATATCCAGCCTTCCAGGCTGAAAACAGAAAATCTATAACACCACACTCTCACATAAGTTACTGCTCTTTACTGGTAATCAGAAGCCCGTGAAGACCATGAATAAAGTTATCTATAGAATTACAAAATCTCGATACTACTAAAATGAACGAATAAATTCGTACACTATTTCCAATATAACAAACGTAGGAAAGTTTACTTTCGCTCTCAAAATCCATGGAGCAACAAATGTACCTTTGGCCTCCCTTGTAAGCGTTCATGGTCACATCAACTTTCATAATTTTTGTATTGACGAATGAGATTATCATTAAACTCCGGACGTCTGGCAACTCTTGAATTGAGCAATGTTGATGTTAAGATAAATCCGGGATAAGAATATCGTGGTAGTTAGCACGCCACCGGTAAAATAGACATAACCTACATTTTCGCTACATATTCGTCCCAAGTATTTTTTGAGCCCAGAGTACATATTGAAAAAGAATAGGAAGCGGGAGATTATTGGGTGTCTATAGGTGGCAGAATTATAAATCCGCCACTGCTTTTACCCTCGGGATAAAACAATTACTAATAATTACACAGTAAAAAATAATCCATTCATTAGTAGTGTGTTTTGTAACAAAATTATGTAATCGTTCATTGTTGAATTATTCATATTTGAAGCAAAAAGGTCAGAAAATAAAGAC